>WBMZ01010963.1:0-14505 GCA_013400975.1 Atrichornis clamosus | reverse complement strand
CAACTCCCATGGCACACAGCTCCCATCCCCCACAGCTCCCATGGCACACAGATCCCACACAGCTCCCACACAGCTCCCACACAGCTCCCACAGCACACCATTCCCAATGCATGTGGCTCCCACAGCACACAGCTCCCAATGCATGTGGCTCTCATGGCATACAGCTCTCATGGTACACACCTCCCACACCACATGACTGCCATGGTATATGGCTTCCACAGTCCATGGCTCCGACAGCACACAGTTCCCACGGCACACAGCTCCCACAGCTTCCAAAACATGCAGCTCCCACACCACACAACTCCCATGCCACACAGCCCCCGCACAGCTCCCATGGCGCACAGCTCCAGCAGCTCCCACACAGCTCCCACACCACACAGCTCCTGTGGCACAGAGGTCCCACTGCACGCGGTTCCCACACAGCTCCCACGACGTGCAGCTCCCGTGGCACATGGCTCCTGTGGCACAAAGTTCCCACACAGCTCCTAAAATGTGCGGCTCCCACAGCACGTGGCTCCTGTGGCACACAGCTCCCACAGCTCCCTCAGGTCCCACAGCACACGGCTCCCACACAGCCCCCATGGCACGTGACTCCCACAGCACACGGCTCCCAAGCAGCGCCTGGAGAGCAGGGGCAGTGAACGGGGAGGTCCTGGGCACAGCTGTGTGGTGGTGGCGTGGGGGGACTGGTCAGAGGCTGCCAGTTGTTCACCCTGCATGGGGAGGGTGCTCCGCAGCCAGGGACAGGCGTGTTCCCCTGCTCCAGAGCTGAATCAGGAACAAATTGTTTCTGATTTCTGTAAATTAGCAAACAAAAGATTGAGGCAGCGAGTCAGACTTGGGGCAGGGATCATGAGAGAGGGCCCAGCATGTGCATCTCACATGCAGGCATGGAGCTGGCTCACTCTTACGTTCAGAGATGTGTGCAGGTGGGGATGGATGGATCAAACCCTGCCTTGCCCATGCCGTCATCTGCAAAAAATTGGGGCTGCACATGAGGAAGACATGTTGTACCATGAGGGTGGCGAGGCCCTGGCACAGGTTGCCCAGGGGACCTGTGGCTGCCCCATCCCTGAAAATGCTCAAGGCCAGGTTGGATGGGGCTTGGAGCCACCTGGTCTGGTGGAAGGTGTCCCTGCCCATGGCAGGGGGTGGAACAAGAGCTTTAAAGTCCCTTCCAACCCAAACCACGCTGTGACTCTGGCTATGAAAAGATCCTTGAAGAAGTGCCCGGTAGTGTGAGGTGGATTTTTTCTCCTTTTTGACCTTTCCCTGGGAATGAGCCATTTGGATCTCTCAAATTTACAGGGCAACCTGTGGCTTATACCTTCCTTCCAGCTTGGAAGTTTGGGCTATCCTATTTCCATGAGGTAGTGGAGTCTGAAGAAGCTGGCATACAACCAGTGTGCAGAGATGATGGCTGCAGGTGACAGTGGCTGCAGGTGACAGTGGCTGCAGGATGTCCTTAAAGCCCTCCCTAGCTTCCGTGACCTGCCTGTGTGTTGTCCTTGCTGGGACTTGACAATTTGTATAAAATCACACAGTTCCCTGCACTACAGTTGGTGTTTAAAAATATAAATCAGACCTTTTTTTAAGGAAAAAAAAAATCTGTATCGAACAGGTTCAGGTGTCTGAACTCTTTGTGGGTGCATTTGGAGCCTTTATTTCACACGTGCTGCTTTGGGTACCCACAGCGGCATCTCAGGTGTGCTCCCAGCTGAAGCTCTGGGGGGTAGGACTGCTTCTGGTCATCTTTTTCTGCCAGTGTTAGAAAAGGTTTTCTTTTCAGCCAGAGGTAATACTTGCCCTTTATCATGGAAATGTGCAACTCTAAAAATAACCTTTCCACAACTCCTTGGCTGGCTGCCTTTCCGCACAAAGCCCTGTGTTTCTCTGTCCAAATGGGCTCACCAGTGTGTGATGTGCATCACCTTGTGCAGGTGTGAAGGACTTCCCTCCTGCCTGTGCTGGACCCAGTCCCTCCATCAGGCCCTGCTTCCCCCCCATCCTGCAGGATGCTCAGTCACAGGGCCCCTCATGGGCACAGAGTCACTCTCTCACCCTGAACAATTTAAATGCAGCATTTGGGGTGCAGCTGTTTTCGGAAAGAGCTGGATGGAGTGTGAAATTTCTTTGTCACAGCCCAGGAGAAGGATCCCTGTGCAGCCCCACTGCTCGTGGGCAGGTCTCAGTACCAGGGACACTCAGTCATCTGGATGCTGCTGTCTTGCTCCATGATATCAAGCGATCACAGAATAAATATAAAGCACTTCATCTTCCTTGCATCCTTCAGTGTTTCTTACCACTTCTCTGTACCTCCTACTCTTGGAGTTTTACTTGCCATGGATTTACATTCGTCTCTGTTTTCCCATACGCGGTGAGGAGGAGGAGAATATTTTCCCACCCTCTCCCAGTGTCACAGAACCTGGAGCTGGGAATCACAGGGAGCCAGTAAACCCACCCAGCAGTGGCCTGAAGGACAAGCTGAAGTTTTCTTGAGGTGATCAAAGAAGAGCAGAAACCTCTCAACCATTTTGGTGCATTAGTAAAGGAAAATGGGAGAATAATGCAGAAAGGATACAAACATATAGGAAATGCTTCTCTTTTTTTTTTTTGGGAAAACACATGATGTATCTTATGCTGATTAAATTCCAACGTTCCAGCAGTAAATCAGGTTTTTGCTAAACAGTCGACACCAAAAATAGACACTGCTGGATCCAGGCTACCTGAAGGTATTGATCAGGAAGTTTTCCAGGAGCTGAGTAAGACATTGCCTTTGCCATTAGTGTTGATTTCCAATAATTCCTGGCATACCTACTGGGCACTGGGAGCTCGGGAGGTAGAAGAGCATTGATTTTTTAAAGTGTGAGGGAATGAGCTGGATAATTATTGACTGATTAACCCGACCTTGCTTCTGAGCAAAATAATGAAGTATTTGAAGTGGTATTCGATCGGGAAAGTTAAAGAGGGTAAGACAATTGGTGTGGTTAGGGTTGTAAAAATAGAGCTGAGGAGCTCTAGTTGGTACTTGTGCCCCCAGTGCCCGCAGGAGGGCTGGGGTGTCTTTGGTCCCTGTGAGCTCCAGCACTTCATCTCAAGTGCCCACTGCCCATCCTGGAGCTGCCAGGGGTTTGTGTGTGGCTCCAAGTGGAATGGGAGTGTGCAGTGGAGAGAGTGGGTTCTCCAGTGCCACCCTGAAGCTAATGGGGTGGATGGAAGGGCTTGGAGGAGAGCCGTAGGGAGGGCAGGAGGAGGCCATGGAAAGGGAAGGAGCGTTTGCTCATCAGCCAGCTATTGCTCCAGGAGAGCAACCTTGGGGATGATGCTGCAGGGCTGGGAAGCTCTGACAGATGGGCACGTTTGCAGCAGGTGGGAGCAGCCATCCACAGCCGTTTGCTTGCATAAATGTTGCTGCCTTAATTGGGTGCCCCTCGTGGAGGTGGGATGAGTCCCCGGGGGTGCAGCCACCTGCCCTCGCCCCCACATCGCCTGCCAGATCCTGTGCTCCTGCCAGGGCTTCCATCAGATCCGTTGCCTGCTTTTAATTAAAAGATCTCCTAAGCTTCCCCTGCTTTGAGCTGTTGATCCTTGCTGTTTCCTGCCAGCTCAGCGACCTCCTGCTTTCCCAACATCCGTTTCGGTGGAGCTGCAAGCTGGAAGAGCGGCGTGGGATGTGTTGGGCTGAGGATGCTGGAGACGAGCTGTGGGTCTGGGTTTGCTGCTGAGCGTGAGGCAGGAGGCTCCCTGAGCCCACTGCAGGCAGGACAGGCAGCCCATTTTGGGAGCCGTGTTGTTACAGGAGTTGGGTTCCAGCTCATGTCCATGTCCAGGCATTAATTATGTCATTTACATGACTCTCCTTCACTCCTTTCTTTTTACAAACTGGTGTTGTAGTGTTAATTGGGGAAAAAAATCCAACTTTCTCTGAAAACAGAGATACTGGAGCAAGGCACTGCACCAGCTCTACTCTGCCCTCCTTGCACAGGGTCATCACCAAACTGAGGTCCTTTGGCGTGAGGACTGTGATCCCCTCATCTGTGCTGTTGGGTTATAAACACCTAACGAGTGGCTGCGAAGAAGCTGTTGTTACCAGCAATAGTGGGGCCAAGGCAGAGACCATCCATCTGTGCTGGGCACTGGTGAGGCCACACCTCGAATCCTGTGCCCAGTTCTGGTCCCCTCACTCCAGGAAATGCACTGAGGGGCTGGAGGTGTCCGGAGAAGAGAATGGAGCTGGGGAAGGGTCTGGAGCACCAGGAGCAGCTGCGGGAGCTGAGGAGGGGTCTTGGCCTGGAGAAAAGGAGGCTCAGGGGGGCCCTTCTTGCTCTCCACAACTCCCTGGCAGGAGGGTGCAGCTGTGGGGCATCGGGATCTGCTTCCAGGGAACAAGCCAAAGGACAAGGGGAAACAGCCTCAAGTTGTGCCAGGGTAGGTTTAGTTGGATATTGGGGAAAAAATTCTTCACTGAAAGAGTGGTTAAGTCCTGTAACAGGTCTGTGGTGGAGTCACAATCCCTGGAGGTGTTCAAGGAACAACTGGACGTGTAGTGCTGTGGTTTAGTATTTAGTGCATGGTAGCATTTGGTCAAAGGTTGGACTTGGTGATCTTGGATGTCTTTTCCAACCTGAATGATTCTGTGATTCTGTGGTTAACACACAGCAGAGCTCTCCCTACATCCCGAGACTGGCCTCCTGCGGGAGTTTTCCAGCTCTGAGGCCAGTTTGGAGTGGCAGGAACAGTCGGAGGAAGATGGCCACAGGATGAGAACATCTGAGGGGTAGCTCAGCCAGTGCCAGCTCAGCGACAGGCTATAGAAGGGTTCAGCTGGGCTTGGAACACAAGGATGCCCATGGCCACTCCGGCATTCCAAGCCCAGTTGTTGATGGAAAACCCCCAGTGTCCAGCCAGTGGCCTCAGACACCGTCCTGCTCAGTGACTGGACAGGCCTGGGAGCCTGTGGGGAACACACTGGGAGTCCAGAGTGTGGGAAGCAGGATCCATCGCCACTGGTATCAGATCACAGGATCCATCACCACTGGTATCAAATGGTTTTATACCAACGCAATCCCACTGATGGTACCAGCTTTTAATTACCTACAAATATGTTATAGGAATTCAGTTAAATGCCCCATCCCTGAAGTGTCCAAGGCCAGGTTGGGACAGGGTTTGGAGCAACCTGGTCTAGTGGAAGGTGTCCCTGCCCGTGGCAGGGGATTGGAATGATCTTTAAGGTCCTTCCAACCCAAACCACACTGTGATTCTAGGATTCTGTGATGTCACCTGCTTCCTTTTCAATGATGTAAAAAGTCAAAAACTACAATTTATTAATCTGTTCTGGATCACCCTAGAACTCAGCCAGGCGGATGGACGAGGCATTTCAGGGAGTACCTTTTGTCCCGGGGGATCTCAGAAGCTTTTCAGACCCTTCTTCTCTGTTCTGCTCCTTTGTAAAAGCCTGGTGACATTTTGCACTGACTTTGAACCCTGGCAGCATCTCTTTTGCTTCACCTTGAGCAGCATTTGTCCCTTCTGGCACGCAGGAAGTTAAAAATCCCAGTGCCCTTCCCGACGACACCAGTCACCTTCCATGCCCTTGCTCCTGGCAAAGGCAGATGGATGGCCTTGCCATGTCCTATTTCTGCAGCTTGACAGGCACCTGGAGCTCCTTGTGTTGCTCCTGCATGGAAAGGACAGGCCTGGCTCTGCTTGGGGCAGGAGTTGAGCAGTTCTCTCCTGTCCCCATCTGTCTGCTTCCCATTCTGTCATACCTGCTGCAAAGGGTTTTATTGGTCAGAGTTGAAGAAACAAGAAAATTAGGAAAGGGTTGAGTCAGCATCTGATGTTTTTCTTCTTGTTTTCTGTAGCTTGAATAAAAAAGTTGCAATGTGAAACTCTGAGCTCTGTTTCCAAGAATAAATGTCAGCCTTTGGGAACTGAAGGACTTCACAGAGGTCACTGATATCCCAAATCTCTTTTGGCAAATGGGACTTCAGCTGGAAGGTCCTTCTCCACAGGTATCCATCCATNCCATCCATCCATCCATCCATCCATCCATCCATCCATCTATCCATCCCCCAGTCTGTGCTAGTACTGGGGATTGCCCTGACCCAGGTGCAGGACCTTTCTAGCAAATCTCCTCCAGAGTGGCTTTTAAAAGCAGATTTCACTTGTATTGCTTTAAGGCCATGAAACACTATGGAAAATGTTTCTGCCAACTTCGTAGAGTTCCTAGGAAGGATTCCTTTTGATTTGCTTGCAGAGACCAGATCCTTGTGGGGCTTCCAGGTCTGTGCTTCCTCTCTGCATTCACCTTTAAAAAATACCCAATGGTCCATAAATGAAAGTGCCAAGATAAACAAGAAATATTTATTTTTTAAGACTTACTTCAAGGTACTGTGCTCAGGGTCTTTTTAATTTTTTATTGAAAGAGCTAAGTCTTTGCCAGAAAGATCCTTCCAGCTTTGCCAGGTAACTCAGCTGGGAATTAGCTTGGAATTGTGCTTTTCTCAATGATGTCAGTTGGTTATTGTCAGCAAAGACTTGCAGGTTGTTGAGGTGAAGTTTCTTAGTCCCAGCAAGGAGTGAGTGAGGCAGCTCGAGGGCCAAGCCCCTTACGAGCAGAGTCACCATCACTGTCGTGTCCAGGGGAGCTGCAGCAACAGTGCCTGTACTTGCCTGGGAAGGGTGGAGGGCTCTGCCTGCCAGCACTTGCCTGCTCTCCTGCCTGCTCCTGCCTGTTTCTGCCTGCTCCTGCCTGCTCCTGCTTGATCCTGCCTGCTGCACCTGCCTGTCTGCTGCTCCTGCCTTCCTGCCTGCTCCTGCTCGATCGTGTCTGCTCCTTCCTGCCTGCCTGCTCCTGCCTGCTCCTGTCTACCTCTTCCTGCCTGCCTGCCTGTTCCTGCTTGCTCCTGCTTGATCCTGCCTGCCTGCTCCTGGCTGTTCCTACCTGCTCTTCCCTGCCTGTTCCTGCCTGCCAGCCAGCTCCTGCCTGCAGCATTACCAGCCTGGGCTGGGTGTTTGCTCTCTGTCAGATGGGTGCCACATTAGCTGTTGGCATACGGAGGAGAAGGAGCTCCCACCCCTCCCTGCACCCCTGCCTGCACCCTGCACTGCCTGGGCTCCCTCCCAGGAGGTCACAGCAGGCCTTGGAGCTTCTCAGGGGTGTAAGACTTGACCTCGGGCCAAAGCTTCTCCTCCCTTCCAGCAGGGATTGGGGACACATCCCCACCTGCTGTGGCCAAGGGGACATCCCTGCTCCTGCTGCACTCAGTGCCAGGGGGAATGGAGCAGACATCTTGGGTGGGCTGTGGGATGTGGGGAGCCTGACTCATCCTCTGAAACATCCCATCTGCTCCCTCAGTGCTGCTCTGGCATGAGGTGGTGCCGGCCGTGGCTCGGCAATGTTGCAGTACTTGAGCTTCCCATGGCTGGATGTCACTCGCCGTGAATGGTTAAGTAGATCTGAGTGAGTCACTTAAACAGACACCGTGGATGTGAAAATAATTGTCTGGGCAGCCTGTGCCTGCCAGGCCGCCAAGTAATCCTCACATGGCCTGTGACTCAAGGCAGGCCAGAAGGAGTGTTCTCCATGCTGCTCAGTTGAAAATATTTTGAGGGAAGGCACCCAGCTCCCGTTCCCTGTCCCCTCCATCCGTCTGTGTGGGCTCGTCCTCTCCCTGAGTGGCCAGCACAGGACTGTGCTCGCCACTTGTCCTCTGTATCCTCAGTGGCTGCATCATGGCAGCGCATCACAGAATCATAAGGGAACTTAAATCCCATCTCATCCCATCCCCCTGCCATGGACTGGGACACCTGCCACTATCCCAGGTTGCTCCAAGCCCCATCCAGCCTGACCTTGGACACTTCCAGGGATGAGGCAGCCACAGCTTCTCTGGGCAACCTGTGCCAGGGCCTCACCACCCTCGCAGGGAAAAATCTCTTCCCAGTATCCCATCTAACCCTGCCCTCTGGCAGTGGGAAGCCATTCCCCCTTGTCCTATCACTCCAGGCCCTTGTCCCAAGTCCCTCTCCAGCTCTCTTTGAGCCCCTTTAGCACTGGAAGGGTCTCTAAGGTCTCCCCAGAGCCTTTTCTTCTCCAGGTTGAACACCCCCAGCTCTCCCATCCAGTTTCCAGAGCAGAGGGGCTCCAGCCCTCGGAGCATCTCTGTGGCTTCCTCTGGACTTGCTCCAGTAGCTCCACGTCCTTCCTAGGTTGGGGTCTGCAGAGATAGAGGCAGCTCTGCAGTTGGGGTCTCATTAGGACATAGGAGAGGGGGAGATCCCTCAGTGCAAATTGACAGGGAGAAGGAAAAGCACATGGCAGTGAGTTATGTGGAATTGTTTCATAGGCTTGAAGGTGGATATGGGTGGGAAGGGACCTTGGAGGACCCTGGCCAATCCCCTCCAGCAGGTCCAGTGCTCAGCCCTTCACCCAGCCATGTGCTGAATATCCATGACAGACATCCCACAGCCTCTGCGTCCAGTGTTTCACCACCTTCGTGATCATTTTTCTTCTTAATATCTAATTAGCATTTTGCTTGTCCCTGCTTGGTCCAGCACTGCTTGTCCTGTTCCTGTGCACCTCCAAGCTTTAGCAGAAAGCTGAAGGTCACCTCCAAGGACTAGCAAGACACCTGGCCCCAGCTTCTCCCACCCTCCCGCAGGGCAGGTGCAGGCAGCAGTAGGAACCCCCTTGGCTCTCCTCTTTCCAGGTGGACAATCCCAACTCCCAGCCCATCCTCGTGTCCATGGCAGCCTGTTGTCCCCAGAGCTCCCAAGTCCTTGTCTGCTTGCCCAGCCTGAATGGCTGCAGGGAGTTACTCAGCCCAGGCTGCTTTGTTTCTTTATTAAGAAACAATTACTGATTCCTTATTATTACAGTCATTAATTTCTTATTATTTTCCTATTATTGCAAATTCTTTCAAGAAATGTCTTAGTATTACAATTTCTTGTTATTTCTTCTTATTATTACAAGTTTTTTCATGAATGGGGGAGAAAAATAATTAGTCACTTAAATGAGAACTCAAACTGAAAATATCCTTTTCCTGTCCCTGCATTTGTGCCCAGTCTCCAGCAAATACCCTGGGGTGAAGGATGTCACATATGTGTTCCTCCTCTCCTTTTTCCAGTAGTGCTGAAGCATGTAGCTCTGGGTTGGGAATGTGTACAATAGTTTCCCCCAGCACATTCCCATCATCAAGATTTTCTAATTATGCCTGTGACTGGCAGCTAGCACCGGAGCCATTGACATGACTCAGTCAATGTGCCTCAGCTCTATTAAACAAAGTTTTATTCAATTAAGTCTTGATCTCATCAAAATCAGGAGGGAGTGTTGGGGTGGCAGCAAGGAGAGCTGCACTGGCAGAGCACAGTTGGGTTCCAGCGTTCTGGGCATGGGGCTGTGCCCCTGCTCCAGCCCTGCTGCTGTGTCCGGGGGCTCCGGCAGTTCCTGAAGCACAGAGCGGTGAGGGGCTCATCCGCACATCCCGGCTTCTTCAAGGACATGCTGGTTTCTGGGAGAGGAACCTGGGTGTGATCACGGACTCACAGGATGGTTTGGGTTGGAAGGGATCCTGAAAGGTCATCCAGTTCCAACCCAGTGCCATGGGCAGGGACACCTTCCCCTAGACCAGGGTGCTCCAAGCCCTGTCCAACCTCACCATGGACACTTCCAGGGATGGGGCAGCCACAGCTTCTCCGGGCAACCTGTGCCAGGGCCTCCCCAACCTTATGGTGCAACATTTCTTCCCCATGTCCAACCGGACCCCACTCTCGTTCAATTTAACACTTGTTTGGGACCCCAGAGCTGGAGGCAGCTGGAGGTCTCAGGACTGTGAGGAGAGTCCAGCATGGAGCATGAAGTGGGAGTGGTCCCAGTTTATGAAGTAGGAGTGGTCCCAGTTTATGAGTGGGAGCTCTCCCTGTCTGGAGATGGGATTGCTTCCAGTCTGGAGATGGGAGTGCTCCCAGTCTGGAGGTGGGAGTGCTCCCAGTCTGGAGTTGGAAGTGTTCCCGGTCTGGAGTTGGGAGTGCTCCCAGTCTGGGAGTGGGAGTGCTTCTAGTCAGGGGTTGGAAATGCTCCCAGTTAGGGGGTTGGAGTGCTCACAGCTCTGGTCTCCACACTCTGCAAGGCTGGGCAGCAGATTTTAGTGGTGTCTCCAGCACATCCATGTTTGCTCTTTCCTCTCTCCCCAGAAACGAAGGAGGAGCTGGAAGAGCTGATGTCTGACATAAAGAAGACGGCGAACAAAGTGCGCTCCAAGCTAAAGAGTGAGTGTTGGCCTGCGGTGGAGCTCAGGCCTCTGCCTGGAGCACTCCTGTCCTGGGCTGAGAATGTACCCGGGGATGGGCATCACCTTCCCTCCCCCCTGCACCCTCCAGGTGCTTTTATTTGCCCTTTGTGAATTTGCCCCCTTGTGCCCCATTCCCAGGGCAAAGGTGAGGGAATGGGGCCACGAGCAGCTGGTGGGCTCCGAGCAAGTCCTGTGCCACCACCACTGGCAGGGGATGGACTCTGGGTAGACCCCCAACAAGGCCAAAGGTTCTGTTCCAGGGCTGGGTGAGTGAAGAGGTGCTGTTGTGGGATGTGCTGCAGGACATGACCTTCAGTTTCCACCACTGGAAGAGTCAGTCAGTCTCTGAGGTGTGAGAACAGGGTGACTGTCAGCCTGCTGATGGTCAGGGTTGTGCTGGACCGCTCGGACAAGCCCGGAATTCCAAGACTGGACCCCAGGGGATTGAGGGAGTCAGTGAGGATGGCAGCAACTTGAGATGGGAGGCAAGTCACCCTGGCCAGCTTGGATTTGCCTGTGGTAGTCTTGGACATCAGTCTGGGGTTTGGTTGAGATTGGTGCAGGAGACTTGGCTGTGTCTGAAGGGTGAGAGAGGAGCTGTTGCTTTCCCCATGGCAGCAGTGTCCTCACTAATCCCAGGGTTTTGTGGGAGCCCCGCAGTCATGGAGGACTCGGATATGCCTGGTGCCCTTAGTTAGGCTGGTTACCACTGGTGGTTACCAAAGGAGATGTTTACCTCTGTTGTCCCCATGCTCCCTCTGTTTTCCTAACACACAATTTTGACTAGAGCCAGGAAGGAGAGCCAGGGGCCATCTTATCCATTCTATAGTTCAGGGAATCCATTCCCATGGCCCTGGACACACTGAGATCCCTGGATTTGGCCCATGCAGAAGAGAAACCGTTTTCCGTGTTTTGTTCAGTGTTTTATAAGGGACTTTGAAAGCCTGAAGGATTGCAGGACAGGCTCCAATTCCTGTTTCCTGCTTCCAGAAAAGACTCTCTGTTATCATATTCACCTGGAGCAGCAGAGGACTAGTCCTTGTGCTTTGTCCCAAATCACCTCATGGCCAGCATGATCAATGACAGAAAATAGTCAGGACTGATGAAAAACATCTGCTGATAACAAACTAACTTCTTCAGGCATTGCTCATGCAAGGGCTAATTCTAATTACCAGCTTCTTGGGAAAATGTGATTTTGTTAATACCGTTCCTTGGGAATGGGGAGTGGTTAGTGAGGAGTGTGGAGGAAGCCCAGTTGCTGAAGGAATATGCTGAGCTGTGCTAGAGTGTGAGGGGGCAGCTCCAGGGAATGGGGAGCCCTCGCTGCAGGAGGAACCTGCCCCGAGCTGGGCTTGAGGGACCTGCTCCAGCATGGAAGGTGCTGGGGACAGCCAGGCTTGGAGTGGGACATCAGCCTTGGGAATGGGGTCTTCATCCAGACTCAGGGGATGCCACCAGCTCACACCTGGTGGTTTACATGGAGACGTGTCTCTGCACCCCGGTCAGCCTGCTGATGGAAGCTTTCCTCCAAGTGTTGTAAGTCCCTGATATTAAGTCTTTGAATTAGTATGTCCTGAGTTGGCCTTGAGGATCAGGTTTCACAGAATCCTATAATGATGGAATGGTTTGGGTTGGAAGAGACTTTAAAGATCATTTCACTCCCTGCCATGGGCAGGAACATCTTCCCCTAGACCAGGTGGCCCCAAGCCTCATCCAACCTGGCCTCAGACACCTGCAGGGATGGGGCAGGATTGCACTGTCCTGCTGTCTGCCAGCCCTCCTGCCCTGCACCCCTGTGCCCTGTCCCTGCCCGAAGCACGGTGGGACATGGGGCAGTGCTCCTCCCTGCCTTGATTCACAGGCTTTGGGCAGTGCGGGCTTCATCCCAATTAGCTGCATAATTAAAGGGGCAGATCCCTGCCCTTCTGCAGCGCACTCATGCCAGGCTGGTGGCTCCTCCCTGTGCCAGACTGGGCACCTGGAGGAGCTGCTACTTTTAGGGTCCCTGGAGAAGTCCTGAGGTTTGGTATCTTGCAGAGATGTTTTAGCTTTGAGTTTCCTCCTCCTGCTGCTCTGGTGGGAACAGCTCTCCATTTTGTTTGAATACTGGCAATCAGACACGAGCGTCACATTGATTTTGTGTGGAAATCCTGGCTTGCCAGCCTTTTCTGCTGCACTTTCAGCCCCAAATCACAGCCAGTGGCCAGGCACCAGGTGGTTTGCAGTCACGAAACAGGGTTTTGCTGCCAGTCCAACCTGAATAGTGGAGTCAGGAGTTGAGAACTACCCAGTACCAGACGCTCCTTGACCCACAGTCTGCTACAGTCCCTTTGCCAAACAATCCCTTTCCTTTGGTTAAGCATTGGAGCAGGCTCTCTGGGTGGAGTCACCATCCCTAGATGTGTTCATAACATGAGTAGATGTGGCGTTTGGCAGCGTGGTTTAATGGGCATAAGGCAGTCGGTCGAAGGTTGGATTTGGTGATCTTGGAGGTCTTTTCCAACCTCAGTGACTCTGTGATGGTTCTCCAGACAGCACAAAATGATGTGTCTGTGTCCTTCTACCCCAACCAGGTATTGAGCAGAGTATTGAACAAGAGGAAGGACTGAACAGGTCGTCGGCCGACCTGCGGATAAGGAAAACTCAGGTGAGTCTCTGCCCTGTGGCACCAGGATGGGGAGGGCGAGAAGCAGCTGCTGAGGAATCCCAGGAGGTGCTGGGAGAGGAGGGCTGTGCTTGGCTATGGAGCAGATTTCTCTGGGTGAAGCTCTGTCTCCTGCCCAGCTGTGTAGGGCTGCTGTGTAGTTTTTACCTTCTGGTGATGCTTTGGTGAGAGAGCACCTTGTGGAATGCAGCTTTGCTCCACCATAAAGTCATGGAATGGTTTGGGTCGAAAGGGTCCTTCAAAGGGGATCCAGTCCAACCTTCTGCCATGGGCAAGGGCATTTTTCACTAGATCAGCTTGCTCCAAACCCTGTCCAGCCTGGCCTTGGACACTTCCAGGGACGAGGCAGCAACAGCTGCTCTGGACAACCTGTGCCAGGGCCTCCCCACCCTCACAGGGAAAGATCTCTTCCCAATACCCCATCTAACTCTGCCCTCTGGCAGTGGGAAGCCATTCCCCCTTTGTCCTGTCACTCCAAGTCCTCGTCCAAAGTCCCTCTTCAGCTCTCTTTGAGCCCCTCTAGCACTGGAAGTGACTTTGAGGTCTCTGTGGAGCCTTTTGTTCTCCAGGCTGAACAACCCCAACTCCCTCAGTCAGGGAGGTGGGAAGTTTTTTTGCAATCTGGGCATTTCTTAGCGTTTCTCTGGGGGAAGGGGAGCACCTCTGGGCTGTGACACAGAGCCCTGAGGTGGGTGATGTGACACTGCTCCACTTTGAAGCTTTGGCTTCTGACCTGGCTCATCCCTGACTCTGAACTCCTGCAGGTGTTCATGTCCCCAGTATCCAGAGGGATGGAGACACCACAGACCATGGGTCCCCTGGGCCCTGGTCCAGTGTTAGACCACCCTTATGAAGACTTTTTCCCCCTTAATATGTAACCGGCATTCCCCGTGTCCCAGCTTGGTCCCTCATCTCTTGTCCTGCCCCTGTGCACCTCCAGGACAAGTTTTGCTCCAGCTTCTCTCTTTGCTCCCTCTGGGTCATTGTAACAAAAGGCTCTCCCTGAACTTTGTGGCCTTCAGCTGACCAGACCCTGCTTCTCTCCACCTGTCCTCACATGTCCTGTGCCCCACGTGGGATCCCCACCACCTTTGTCCCTCTGCAGTGACACTGGCCAGCTCCAGCCCCTCCTGGGCAATGTGACTGTGTCCCCCGCAGAGCCTGGCCTGCTCCCACCTCCTTTCCCACATTCTGTATGGGAGAGGTGTTTGTGCCTTCTCCAGTTTGTGTGGACTTCGCCGTGAGCAAAACACTGAGTGAAAGGAGGAATGAGGAGCCGATTCCACCTTGCTAACATGTTGTAAACTAGGAGTAACTGAGCTTTAAGGTTGTGGACTTTTATTCTGGCCTTGCTGTGGTCATCTCCAGTGAGAAGAGCTTCGTCAGATCTGGACTTGCCTGGGGCAGCTCCAGGTACAGGGAAGGGGCTTGGGCTCTCAGGTCCCAAGGGCATCCCCAGCCCAGAAATGCTGCCAGTGATGCTACTTCCCAGAGGTCTCGACAGTATTTTCCATGTTTCTATATGTATATATTATATATAAGTATATA
>WBMZ01010962.1:0-27766 GCA_013400975.1 Atrichornis clamosus | reverse complement strand
CGCCCCCTGCCGGCGCCCGCGGGCGGCGCGCACGGCCCGCGGCAGGTGCTGCGGGCCGCGGGGCAGGAGCGCTCGGGCCCCGCCCTTCCCTGTCCGTCCGTCTGTCCGGCTGCTGGCCCTGGGAAGGGAATCCGGGATGGCGAGCGGGAGAGGCGGCTTCTGTCCTCGGTCAGGCCCTCAGTTCAGCCCATCTGCCAGAGCTATGGGGTTGTTTGGCGTATAAAGTGATAAAAACGTCAAGAGTTGGGGCTTCCAGCTCTTTTAGAATAAAAGTGACCCGATGGTCACTTATAAGAGTGGACCCGACTCTGCGCTGGTGTGGCCACACTTTAAATATCGATGCAGTTTTGAGTACCACGATATAAGAAAGACACAAAGCTATTAGAGTGTGTCCAGAGGAGGGCTTGGAAGACAGCAGCGGATCTGGACGAGAAGCCATATGAGGAGTGGCTGAGGTCGCTTGGTTTGTTCAGCCTGGAGAAAAGGAGACTGAGAGGAGACTTCATCGAAGTCACAACTTTCTCACAAGGGGAAGAGGAGGGGCAGACACTGATCTCTGTGGTGACCAGTGACAGGATCCAAGGAAACGGCCTGAAGTTGTGTCAGAGGAGGTTTAGGTTGGATATTAGAAAAAGGTTCTTCACCGAGAGCGTGGTTGGACACTGGAACAGGCTCATAGGGAAGTGGTCACAGCACCAGCCTGACGGAGTTCAAGGAGCTCTCAGGCACATGGTGTGACTCTGGGAGTGTCCTGTGCAGGGCCAGGAGTTGGACTCAATGATCCTGGTGGGTCCTTCCAACTCAGAATACCCTGTAATTCAGTGACAAATATTGAAGGGAAACTCCTGGGAGGAAGGAAGATGGAGATTGGTGTGTCTGTCCAGATCTGCCAACACCACCATAGCTGTCAGCAGCCAGGTTGTAAGGCCGCTGCAAAAAAATGTTGTGTTTGAAGTCCCATGTGTTATATTTGAAGCCTGGAGAATTGACAGTCAGTTGCCCCAGGAGGGCCAGCTCATCACATTCTTTAAAAGAATCTCAGGTGTATCTAGTATCAAGCTGCCCCAGGGAAAGTTAAGGTTGGACATTAGGAGGAATTGCTTCACAGAAAGGGTGATAAAACATTGGAAGGAAATGTCCAGGGAGATGATGGAGTCACTGTCCCTGGAGGTATTTAAGGAAAGACTGGACATGGCATGTAGTGCTATGGTCTCATTGACAAGGGGGTGATCAGTCAAAGATTGGACTCAATGATCTCAGAGATCTTTTCCAACCTAATTGATTCTGTGTGTGGGTGTCTTTATTTCTTGCCTCCTGTAGCAAAAACTATTGTAGCTTTCACCCAGGACATGGTGGAAAGATGCACTAAAAAACATTTTAAGTAAGGCACAGAATAATTTTTTGTCATAGTGTTCATTTTCACATTTAAAGACACCTGGCAGCTCTAATTTAAGGGTACAGTCGCAAAGAAAGGGAAATGAAACAGTGTTTTCTACACTTATTGACTAGGTTCAGTGTTAATTTTGGTAGTTTCATTAAATAATTAGATGCTGATATTATTTCTGTTATTTTTTTGTGTGCTTCACTGGTAACTCTTTGAACTATGTAATGTACAAAGGAGGAATGATGACCTTGGTTTACTGCCTGAGGTGTGAGCCAAAAAACAGTTTTACTTTGGCAGCTGAAGGGCCATCCAACAAGACACAGGTTTAGTTCATACTAACCTTGGTAAGATTTAAGCCATGGTCTCAGAGGTCTTGGATGGATTTTGCTGTCTGACTAGTTACAGTCTAAAAAGCTCATCACCACAACTTACAGAGACCAGACTGAAACCCCAGATCTCAACATCTGAGGCTGATCTAAATCCAGACCATAAACCTTCAGGAGGGGTGTATCTCTAAGCCAGACCTGTCCTTTATGGCACAACACAAAAACCACAATTATATTTTTTAGGTGTAGTTTGCTCTGGAAGCCAGGCTCATGACCGTGTAAGTCCAGTTTTACAGCAGTGTAAAATGAGAGCGAACCAGAATCAGATTTTCTGTGTCTCTATTTGGTTTGAATCACGTTGTCCATCACAATGTCTATTATTATTTGGTTATTTAGTTAGAGGGAATCCAGCCAGTTAGAGGTGTTTCAGTGAGTTAGCTCCATGGACTCAGTCTCCCTCATTTCACTTGAAATTGGATGGCAAATTCTTCACACCAGAAGAGGCTCATCCTCTGAGGTGCCTTCATCCCTCAAAGTGCTATCTGCTGCTATCAGTTGGTCCAGCTGGGATTGACACTCTCCTGGAACACCCAAATCAAGCCTGCCATGGTGACTTTTATGATAGGGGTTGTGCCCAAAAAAAGTCTATTTTCTTCTCTGAGTTTGAGTGTCAAACATACTCAGGGAAAAGAAACCCATGATCTATCTAAAAAGGTTTTATATTTCATTATAAAAATATAGCTTCCACTGGAGTGCTGTTGGGAGCTGATTCTCAATGAGACATTTTCCTGAAAGTGAGTGGGAGTGCCTGTCAGCTATGCCTTTGCCGTGTCAGAATTGCTCTCTGTTCATTGCTGCATGTGGCAATTCCTTGTTTTTCACAAATTGGATTAAATCACTATGTCTCATATCAGTCACAGCTCTGACTTTTTGAAATGCCAATTTATGATGGACAGACTATGAAACTGCTCCAAATTACAGGGAAGGTATTTTTGTATACCAGTACCCTTTTGCATTTTTCTGAAGATTAGATATCTATATTGCAAGTCTTTGCCAATCTCCATGGCAACTAAGCACTCACCACCAAGGTTATGTATTCAAGTACAGTTATTTTCAATTCTTTTCCAATTAAGATTTCACAAAAGCCTTATTTTCTTGCTATAACCACAGGGTGCTAATAGCTATAGACTGTTTCCGGCTACAAGCTGCTTGGTAGTAAAAGGACTATGTCAGATCTTCACTTTTGTTAATTACCTCTAGATTCTTCTTCTTGAAAATACTGGCAAGTAGTGAGATTGCTCTTTCCTCGATCCTGCTGAAAATGTAAACAATTATCCCATATGAAATTGTGAGGTAACAGCATTATTGATTACAGACAATTAGTAAACCAAGGACAACATAGAGTCATTAGAGTGTAAAAAATCATCAAGAAAATTTGCCTGTCTATACAAAAAAATATTAATGTGAACTATTGGAAACTATAATAAATTCTTTAAATTGTGCTCTTTAAAAATGTCTATTCCCAGAAATGCGTCTATAGTAACCATTAATGTGTATTTGTAATTCAATCATTCAGACTATGTATTATCTTAAGTGATTAGCAACTTTGTGTCTGGATAGGGGCTAGCAGCATAGGATCTCAGTCCACGTAAAATGCTAGTCCTAAGTAAAATGCTAATAAACACAGAAATATTAAAACTGTATCCCTTACATGAATTTCTGCTGAGTAGCCAATTGTTTCACAACCACTGTGAAATCTGTATAATGATTTGCTTGGCAATACAAAAATGCTAAAATAACAATGGGCCATATTCAGCCAATTGTGTCATTTCTTGAAGAAGTTCTTGCTCCTGGAGATTAAATGAATTAGGACACTGTATGACTGTTACTTGGGAAATGAACAGATTTTAAAATGTGCTTTCCAATGTAAGCAAAGCAGATATATAGACACAGCCTTTGCATTTCTACAATGGGCATTTGAAGGCATTTTCTGAAAAACGTGCTTCTTCATGCCAAGATAGATGGTTTTCACATGCAGTTTCTGTGAGGATGAATGGGAAGTGTTTTTCATCTTTAAATGTTTAAGTTGTTGTGGTGGTTTAACAGCAGCTGGGAATTAAACTTCAAGTAAACCACTTCCCTTCTTTCTGCCCCACTCTGGTGACAGAGGGACAAAGGCAGAGACTGTGGGTTGAGATAACAATTTGTTGAAAGCAAACAGCAATGGAGTAAGAAATGCACAGTAACAGCAGCAATATTAATAACTAAAGTATACAAGAGGAAAAGGTGCTTTACACACACAAACAGTGTTCACCACCTTGACTTAGTTCCACGTGGCCACCACGACAAAGACAAGATGGCGGGGGGACGTTCCTGAGGCTCAGCAGTGACACGTGGTTATTCCCAAGATGAAAACAAGATCGCTGGGGGACGATCCACCCATGAATCCAAGTGTCTTGCAGTAGGTTGTGTCAGTACCTGGAGTTGTAAAGTATCAGATAATGGTTTGGAGAGAATCTACCCATTTGGGAGCCTCATGCATGAGTGGTTTATTTTCATTGGAAAAAGCAGCTTGTACAAATTTTACAGTGAAAATACACTCTCTTCCTTAAATTTATCTATATTTGTAATTATGGCCCATGTAAGGATCCATGTTTTTACCTGTACAGGACTGAGATGTTGCCTTCATTCACTAGGATCTTGTTCAGGTAGTCCACAGGTATACTGATCTGTTGAGCAGATAAGTTATTTTATTTGTTAGTCTTAATTACACTGCATTTGTTTGCTCTTTCCTCTGTTACTTGAGAAAATGTGGAAATTGGTGAAGGCTGACTGACCTGTTTTATCTATCATTACTCTGTCTAATTGTCTTCAGTTTTTCTTTGTCTTCTTGACCATTTCTGTTTGAGCTCTATTTTTTGAGGCAGCCAGAGCAGAAAAAAACTATCCCGGAACATAGAAGCACTCTCCTCTTTTTGTATTTTAATGTTGATAATGTCATTCCCATATTTTCACTTCTTATTGCAGTTTTGGACACCTTAATACTTCCTTTTCTTATGAGTGAGCTGAGATCTTAAACTGCTTTCCACCCCTGAAGGTTTAGGTGTTGCTTGCAACTTTGCTCTGAGAAAAAAGTAGCCTTTTGCACCAGTGTTTCCAGTGTCTTCCTCGTTTGATCCCACACAGGTGCCTACAGCAAAAATATGACTCCAGTCTGCCTACTGCTAGTGTCATCATCTGTTTCCATGATGAAGCCTGGTCTACCCTGCTGAGAACTGTGCACAGCGTTATGGATACAGCCCCAAAGGCCTTCCTCAAGGATATCATCCTAGTTGACGATCTCAGCCAGCAAGGTAGCCCCTATTTCTCTGGATTTGAGTTCTTTTTTCCAAAGCTTCAGGGATGAAACTGTTCTCCTTCAAGAAGTGTGTGAGGAAAGTAGAAGGCAAAGAGGACTCTGAGGAAGCTAGCTAAGCAGAGGTCAGAGCTGGCTACCAGATTTCACTATTTCATCCCTAGAATTCAGTGTAGCCTTTCAACTTTGAAATATGTTCCTTTCCCCCGTCCCCACCCCCCCCCGCCCCATCATTTATAACCACTCTGAACTTGCTTACTTTAAAATAAGATCACAGTATGCAAATCTTAGGATTCCCACTGGACCAGATCTGCTGTCATAATTTCCAGAAGTGGATTTTGGCTAAAGCACAGAGTGGAAAAGTCCACATTGCTAAAGTAATCCAAAGTGCTTGGGAAAGCCAAACACCTGTAGTATCTCACTCTGATCTGTGTATTTTATGAGATGATGAGAGCATCCACCTTTTGCTGAAAACAGGAGAGGAGGCTTTTAAGTTTCCCACAGGAATAGCTTCATACCTAGTGAATCTCAGTTTCCATTAGTCTCTACTTCCTTTTGACATTATGCTGCTGTAGAAATATTTGGAACATGGCCTACTTGGCCATTTAAAGCAAATGCCCCCGAAACATTTTACCAGCAAGAAGTAGCACTCCTACTACCTTTTTCTTTTCTGTAACAGCCTGAATCAAAGCTAAAACATTTCAGTGGTTGTTCTGTTTCTGACAGGCCCTCTGAAATCAGCTCTGAGTGAATACATCTCTAAGCTGGATGGTGTGAAGCTCATCCGGAGCAACAAGAGGCTGGGAGTCATCCGGGGTCGGATGCTAGGAGCTGCACGGGCAACCGGTGATGTGCTCATCTTCATGGATTCACACTGCGAGTGTCAGAAGGGCTGGCTGGAACCCCTCCTGGCCAGGCTCTCCAGCAACCGGTAAATATCCCTGCACATGCTAATTTCTGCTGAAAGGGATGTACTTGGAAAGTACACTTGGAAAGTGTTGGGTAGTTTTTTTATCCTCCCTTGGTTACCTTCTGGTCACATTGCTTTTATTTTCTACCTTATCACCATATGCATCACTCTGATGTGTGGGAAGCAGGATAGGTCACTCAGGTGAAAACCTGCACTTCACACTCAGTGTCACTGACGTGTTGGAGCTGGTATCCAGTTAGAGCTATAAGAAAGCTTCATGGTGGTCTGAATTTGGGTTGCATTCTCAACCTGTTCATATATTGGCAAACATCCACCAGAGAAAACTACTGCAAGACTCCATTAGTTTTACTTTTTAGCTGTCTCAGTGATGAAGCCAAGAATAAAATGCTTTGTCCTTCTGAGCCAGTTTGGCCATGTACCAACGTCACCTTTTGGCTACCATTTCTCTTCCACAAAAAAAACCCAGCAGCCTAGACAGTTTCAGCTAATCACAGGTACTTTCACTTACACCAGTGACAAAGTAAGATAGGGATTCATATTTCTGAGTATTTCATGTTTAGAGTGCTGCTTGGACCTGCTCTCTAATGTACATCTGAGCTCATCTATGCAGTCCACAAGTCCTTCAAAGAGATTAAAACCACTTCAAATGTTTCTAGACTTACATGTCAGTAAATTCTTTATTAAAGAGACTTTTCTGAAAGAAAAATTTGTGCATTAACTTGTCACTTGGGAAAAAATTATTTGCTAGAGGAGGTAAAATAAAAAAAGGTCTTTAAAACTCTTATTAGAGTGCTAAATAATCACACTAAAGACCTTCAAAGGCTGTTCCCCAGCACTGGAAGAAGCTACTTTTATGACTTATTATGGTTGCTTATAAGAGAATTAATGTGAGCTTTTAGAAATTATTACATCATTTGAATGAAAACATTAAGAATACTGAAAGCAAAAGTAATGCTGCCCTAGGATGTCAGGAATATTTTTTACAATTTAAAAAAAAATTTTCCTTGGAAAATCAGATAATTTTTTGTTTGCTGACTAATTAGATGGTTTGCTATGAATATACTTCATGATTCTTCTGCCTTGAGCTATAGTCTATTTTTGATGTTCAAGCAAAACTAGTGTGCATCAATTGGCCAGTTCTTCTTCAAGAGTGTTGAAATTCCTGAAATTAAAAGAGTTACAAAAAATCTCAGAGGAGAGCTATAGTGAAGGGAGAATTACAATGACAAGAGAGAAGTTAGGACCCCACCATCTCTCAAGTGTCAAAAATTCACTGTCAAAAATTATCCCTGCTGAGGGAATGCAAAGCCTCCAAGTCTGCTATCATTCAGAGATTTTGTAGCACTGTCACCAGGGGGTGAGGAAGGAATTCTCTTCCTCTCTAGGGCTCATTTATTCCTCCAGGAGAGCAGAATGTGATACTGAATTAACTAATGTCTAATTGCATTAATGAAGCAAAGGTGGACAAGTGTTTGGATAATAGTGTGGGCTAAGCCGTCCCTCTCTGCGTGCTGCATCAGTCACTGTGTCTGACCCTGGAAGCTTTGTGGAGAACCTGTGACATTCTCCATTCTCCATTGCGTAGGGAAGACACGCTCTAAGGCATCTTGCCCTCTTTCTCCAGCTGAAGAATGGTGATAATAACACTGACCTAATAAGGAAGTTAATTCATTATTTTTTGTAAATTGCTTGTAGTGCTTGCATGGAGATCTTCATGGAAATGTAAAGCACTAGCATAGTTAAATTGGCTTCATTTAGCAGTTGAGGAGCTGTTAAATTGAATCATGTGCACTCAGGTACCCAAGTGAGGAAAATACAGTGAGAAAAAGCTTAGAGTGACTGGTGAAATGTCCATCTTTCCTCTTCTTAACGTACCAATCAAGCTGTAACCCAAGCACTTTTGCTGGAGAGACAGGACGGGAAATGACTTAATCACCTGGAGTGAGTAAGTTGTTTGCTGGCAAGGAAAATGCAGTCATTCAAAGCTCAAACCTTTGCAGGAGCTTAATGGAGCTGAAGAGAGGTTTTAATTTTGAAAATTGTGATTTAAAAAAAAATTCTAGACTCCTGATCAGATCTACCACTATTATTGTGACCTGTCTTAGAGTGATGCTGAGAGATCCTTGCCCAGACTGAGACCTCACTGTGAGTTGAACATACAACAAGAGAGATACCCCCAGTTCTTAGTAGCCTGTAGTAATGGACAGATAGGGCAAATAAAAGAAAAGTTATCCCAGTTCTACAGGTATAGAAATATTTGTACAGAAGTACTTGACAGATATTTGACTTGCTCTGGGTGATGACATTTCATCTCCCTACATGATGATTTTATTCACTAACCCAATCTAATTTATTTTTCCTGAAAGAAGTATTAAGTTATTCTAAAATCATTGGACATGCACTTATGGGCACTGTGATTGGGACTAGGTCTGTGAACCATGCCTAACAAATTGACTGGGAAGCTGTGCATCAGCTTAGTGTATTGCCTAAAGAATGGTTCAATGGTTTCTAAAGCATTCCTTGACATTTTGATTATTCAAGGATGAATACTGCAGGTACCTGGACAATATTAGAAAACTACATGAGATGCCCCACCGATCATTTCATTTGACAACTGTTTGTGTTCCAGGCTAATTCCAGGTGAGGAGCATGGTGCATAGCAATGCAGCTGTGCCATTACTGCAGTCATCTTTTGAAGGGTTTGTCTTTTCCAGGAGACTGCAGAAGTCAGCTGCTATTTTGTATTTGGTCTGAAGGCAGTGAAAGGCAGAGGGGGCATATAAGGAACTGTGCCATGAAGCCTTGAAAATGTTGTTCCTTTGATCTAAAAACAGTGGCCATCATGCTGACGCAGGATGATTTAAAAACACAAAAAAAATATCTGAAGAGCATTTCCTTAAAATACTGCATGAAAGCAAAATGAACCTTGGTTATATCCTTGACAAGGAATTCCGCCTCTAAAAAAGGTCTTGGCACCACAAATATGGGCAGGGAGGTGGCTTGCAAAGGGGTAGCTGGCCCTTAGGACCTTTCCACTGCTCCGTGTTGCAAGAGCTGTTTCTCTCTGTGCTGGAGCACTGCCTATACCACAGCTCAAATATTAGATTAAGAAACAGAAGCCTGTTATATTATTTTTAAAAGATTGTCTGGTTTCTGAAATGCAAAGTGCCTCCACTTAGCACTGTGATTCTAGGTCACTAATCTTTAATGAAAATGCTGATAAACAGAATAAGAAAATAGCATAGCAGTGGAAAGGTATTTTATCATGTGTGCTCCCATTCAGGAATAAATGGAAGCCTCTGCTTGTAGATTCAGGAATAGAAACAGAATTCTGCTGCCCAGAAAAGTTCTGTGTGGTTCTGATTTAATGGTAATACACAAGAGAGAAGGGAAATATTTTGCAATAAAGATGAACAGCTTCTTCATCTCTTTTCTTCTGATTCCCCACTTTTCAGTGGCCCATATCCCAGGTTTTTGAGCTACCAAATACATAAGCCATCTGTTTTCAAACTTCTCACAGGCTCAGGGAAGCATGATGTTATCCATTCAGAGCTCCCACAACCCCAGCTTCTGAGCGTACTACTCATGCTACTCTCCTTGTTTTGAAAGCTTTCCATACGCTTCACATGTAACAGCCTGCTTCCTAGGATTTCTGTGTTTGCTTGATCCTTTTACAACCTCGATTTGTCAATAACATTCATTTAAAATTCAGTAAATGTTCTGCATTTACGTGGTGTGTTATGGGAAGATATCGTATCTCTTTACGATCTTTCACAGTTGATCAGGATCAGAAGGTGACCTATTTTAAAGAAGTTGAGGTAAAGAAATTAAAGATGAGACTCTAAAGCCAAAAGCAAATATTGCTGCTAAACACACGAGCAATGAAGATTTAGGCATGATTCATGGCACAGAGTAAAAAGGTGTTGGTTACCTCTACAGATTTTGTTACCCCACATATAAATTTGAATAGTTTAGCAAAAAAGACAAGTTCAAAAATTATCACTTTTTAATGAAGAAATTCCCTTAGCACTCTGCCTTGCAGAGATTTATTTAGTGCTTAGCATACAAATAGTCCATCCATTCAAGTAGACTGTTCATATATCCTAAGTTAGCCTGGAGCTGGTCTGTAAGGCAGTTTTTAAGTAATCCTTTATAACGTAGCTTTGCCATTCACGATCACTCCCGATCACTTACTTTGTCTTCTTATTAACCCTGTCTGATTTTTGAATGGTTTGTATTTCTAAGACTTCAGTTAACAAGGTGCTCTCAGTGAAAATGCAGCATGTTGTGGAACCAGCTTTGGTCCTCAGTTACTCACTGAAGTTTTTGACTATGTGCAGAAACAGAGAACGTGGACTGCCTGGATTTCTTAGCTATCTAATTTTTGCAAGCAATGATGCACTCTGAAACAGGTTGAGAAATATACATAATTTTCATGTCTGGGTTTTTTGTGGAGTTTTTTCCTTCCTTATTTAAAGGAGGATTTAAACAGATTAAAATCTGTTCCCTTCCCAGCAAAAGAAAGTATAAATCAATAAAAAGCACTTTCAAAAAAAGTGTATCTAAAACTTCAAAACAGATACATTAATTAAATCTTCCTCTCCTCATGTTACTTTGTTTAAAATTAGAAAAGAACATAATGTCCATGGTGACTGTAAAAGGTCATGGGAAGGCATTTCATTTGCAATTGTATTTGGTTGAGAAATCCCAAACCAGGAAATTGTTCTTGTTTGGGTTGCTCTTTTTGATGGAATTGTGACCTTTTGTAGTTAGTGTATGTTCCAAGCATTTGAAATATTCACAGATTAGTCAAACAGTTCAAAGCCTTGCTGCTAGTTGTATTTGAATTTCCTGTTTTTCCCTTTCCTTAGATTCCACTGAGTAAAATTAGCAGTAGTTTGTCAGTGCGTGTTTCATTTCAAAGTGCCGAGAAGCTGCTGACTGTATGCCAGTCACCCAGTTAAAAACCAGAATAGCTAAGAACATCTTCCAACTTTCAATTACTTTCTGCTGCAAATTTGCATTTAGAACCACACAAATATCAAACCATCACTGAATATGCAGAAGACAGCTATTTTATTTTAAAATAATCATACCAACCAAAAAATAAGTAAACCACACCTTGATTAAGATTAAAATTGAATATTGACCAGTTTTCACACAAGATAAAATTACTGGATTCCTCTATTTCACATCAGAAAGACACTCCCAATATTTACTTTTAAGAGAGTTTGTTTCTATTGGTTTCAGCAGACCTACACCATGACTATACTACACTTATACTAGGTGAAGGTCTAGAATTACTCTTACAAACATACTCTTGAAAATTCTTAATCTTGGCTTTCTGAAAGAGCCACTGTAGTAGTAGCTCTAAAACACAATTTTCAGTTTGTACTGTATCATTTTGTGGGAAAGGAGATCAGATTTTACTCTGTCCTGGTTTACTGTTTAATTTAGCCAGTGCAGAGTGTGACTTATCCATCAAATTATTTTCAGTTGCTTAACCACTGTAATTTTCCATGTCATAATTTGCAGATAGTTTGGATAATTGCTTGGTCTCCAAACCATCAGAATCCATTATGTCATTACAGGTATATTTCTTGAATTGGAATCTTGAAGAATTAATGCCCAATAACAAGAACTACTACTGTGGTGCCTACTCTTGTGAGCAACTGCACTGATGCCAGAAGCACTGTTAGAGTTTGGAGTTTTAGTGGCAACAAATTTAGGGTGGATTCAAAAAGAAGGACAGGTTTTAAATGGCTGAAATGGTATGAAAATATAGGATAGTCTGAAATGTTTGGATCATCTGATCCAGAATGTATTGGAATGTGTCTGTATCTGCATTTTCTCTGTCTGAACTATCCAGGACCAGTTCAGTTCATGTGGTCCAGTCTGCATGGTCAAGGTCTTTGGAGCGGTTTAATCTACATTGCCCCTGGCTTCCACTTAAATATGCCCTCCTGATATTTCCCCCTTGACTCTGAAAATGTAAAATAAACTACCCTGGGGTCATGAATTCCTCCATCCTGTCTGGATGAGAATGGGTAAACCAGTAGCAATAGATCGTGTGGGTTTCAGGAAGAAGCAGCAGCAAACTGAGATGGGAAGTATGAAACTGCATCTACACTCCCAACCAGGCAGTTGTCAGAGATACTCATACACTGGAGAATGCAGCAGGCTGTAGAAATGACTATTGTAATGACTTTTCACTTTTGAAGTTTAGTCATTTAAAATCTATTTAACTTGTTAGATAGATTTTTCCCAGCATATCAAAGAAAAAAACACCTGTTTGTGTGAGTCCATTGGGACACTACCTTTTAGTAACTTTTAGAAGCAGGTAGTTTCCTTTACATGCTGTTAATGAGTAAAGCTTTCAGTAGAAAGGCCCCTGCTGGCTTGAGTACTGGGTGATTTCTTCTCTCATGAATACAACACTGTATCACAGGGATGTCATTAAGACATTCTGAAGAGGCTGTCAGCTTTATTATTTTTAATATCACTTCTTTTCATTTCTTCTTGAGTCTTGCGGAAGGACGGCAGCAGCTCATTGCCTTACTGTTATGCCTACAAATGCTGCATGTGCCATAACATTTTCTCACCTATTTATAAGCCAGATGCTTGTTTCTAAGAGTGCCTTTTATTGCATATTACAAAGGATGGTTTTACCCCTGAGCAGAGAAATATAATCACTTTTCTATTTCAAATTTTTCTGCCTTTAGCTCATCATAGGACAATCTGCTTTTATTAGGACACAAAACTCAGAAACTCATTTTAAAGCAATCCTCTGCATAGTTCATCTTTGTATAATTCACTGACAAGCAGTAATCTCAGTTTCTCCATGGGCTTCTAAAATTCTCTATGGGAAATGTCAACTGTGATAAAACAAAGTTTGGAGTTTCCCCCCACTCTGATACTGAGAAAAAACATTGCTATAGTTATTGTAGAGGCAGAGAAGGTATGTCAGGATTACATTAACATCACCCAGAGCTACTATGTTCTTCAGCTGTTTCTGGCCTCTGCCGTGGAAAAGTACAAATGTCTCTCTGCACTGGAGACTTCTGAGATGTCCTTTCTTCACTGATGGTGTGGTTTGAAGCAAGTTTCTCTCCTTGGGATTTCTGACCAACATATACATCTTTGAAAGAGGAGATAAAAACATCTACTTTTTGCCCCAAAATTTACTATTTCATTTCCCTCTCTGTTTTAACAGGAAGTTAATTCCTAGGGAAAGAACTACACCAGAATAATTTCCTACATGGATATTCCCACTCTAGAACAAGAGTATTTTTTTTCCAGTATACTTTAATCCCTCTTAAATGTTACTGATTTTTCTCCAGAGGAACTTGTCTATAGACAAGCCCTTACACTGAGAGCAGAGACTATCCTTTTAGCAAAACAGAGAAGAAATGGAAAATGTTCTCCAACACTTTTTCCTGCAGTCCCTAATATCATTTCATTTATACTCTGAAAATTTCCAAATGTGATATATCATTGACCTGGAAACAAGGAACACTGAAGGCTGTTGTGAACTACCAGTTAATTCCAAGATGATGTGCAAGTACACTGTGAAATACTGTGACTTGCTTGCCATAGTCAAGTACCTCTTCTCAGACTAATCCAAATTTAACTAAACTTAGAAATGAATTCAAAGATTGCCACTTACAGTGTAATGGCTCTGTTCTGGCTCTTAAAAGTAGATTCCACACTGTGACAGTGCATCTGCGAGAGCATTCTAATATTGTGATAAAATACAAACAGACACTGGTAATAAATGTTTTTGCAAAACAACCAGCAGAACAAACTAAGGATAAGTACACTCTTCATTGGCCTGAAGCAACAAATTCATGAAGTGTGTGCAACATCTACAGGAAAAGCAAAAGATGGTAAAGTGTGTGAGGCTAGAATAATCTTTTGCTATCAACTTTGCATCCATGCAGAGCCTGTACCATCAGAGGTTGGGGCCTCTGTGTTAGATAGCTTTTTTAGAATTCTGATGGTAACTCATAGCAAAATCCTGGAGAGCTTTAAATGATAATGCAAGGTACAGAGTATCAGTAAATTATTGATCTTTAGATTCCTCACTGCATACTCAGTATTCCCATGCACTGAGCACCTGAGTTTCTATTAGCAGGGAAACTAAGGGCACTCGACATTTAGAGGAGTGCTTGTGCTCAACATTGTCAAAGAGGAGACCTAATGTTTACTAACAGAATAGTGAACATAATTTATGCTTTGGATTTGGAAAAAAATGGTATTGTCTTTTTCAGAAACAGTGTCGTCTCCCCTGTCATAGATGTGATAGACTGGAAGACTTTTCAGTACTATCACTCTGTGGGCCTGCATCGAGGTGTTTTTGATTGGAAACTAGATTTTCATTGGGAGCCCGTGCCAGAGCATGAAGAGAAGGTACGACAGTCTCCCATCAGCCCTATCAGGTAACAGTCCACCAGACAATGCACCTCGCTCAGCTCAGCAGCAAAACCGTACAGCTTGGGTCATCTTCCAGCTGACAGGAGACAGATGGAGTTACTTGCATGTGCTCAGTTAATAATTCTGAAGGGATAGTTTTTTGGTTTACACTGTTTGTTTTGGTCTTTAGTACTCATTCTAACTAGACTGCAGTCACGCTTTCAATGTGACAAATATTTTCTACACATTCACACAACTAGAGTACAGCCTGACCAGACAAGGTGTGGAGGTTTGTAGGGAAAGCAAAAGATGGGTCATACAGATTTAAAAGAGATGTCTTAATCGTGATCTGTTTGTCTCTTGTTTTGGATGTACATGTGTGCAACATTTCCCACTTTTCTAAGTCTTATTTGCTAATCTAGGTCTTAGCCCAAGCAAATCCTAGAATTAGACTCCAGTTTTTCCTTTTTTGTTAGATAATCAATTCATTCAAGCTTACATGGAGTAGTATTCAATCATTTTGTAATACCATCTGTATGGAAATGGTGGGATTTTCACCCTTTGCATAATTCCCTATCCAAAACTCAAGATACTCACTTCCAAACTGTTTTCTACACAGGAGTCCAGCAGTAGCTGGTGCAGTGGTGGCCATGGATCGACATTACTTCCAAAATACTGGAGCTTATGATTCTGACATGACCATGTGGGGGGCAGAAAACCTGGAGCTGTCTATAAGGGTGAGAACTTTAATTAAAACATCAGGCCATGGTAACTATTGGGATTTTAAGGAACCTGAGTGAAAAGTCAAGAAGATATTTATAAAAGAAGTGCAGAACATGTCAGGTTATGGAGATTACAACCTTTCTTGCAGAAATCTATCCCCACTCTCCACAGTCTGTCAGGACTATACTGGCACATACAGCTGCTGTGAGTGGGGAGCATTCTGTCAGGACAAGGAAGTTTTACTGGCTATCACTGTCTGCCTGAGGACTGAATCACTGTTTTTGGCACCCTGTGAAAGCTGTCTCTTCTATTCTGGCATGTTAACATGCACCAAAGGGACAGTAGTTTTATTTCTTTGCCAACCTGTAGTTTTAATAACAAATTGTTTATAATAAATCCTTTGCATTTATTTTTGCTGAATACGAAGAGTAACTGATATTAAAAAGCAATGAAAATTGCAGGCACAAAAGGTGAGGTGTCTTTAATATCCCAGGCAAGAGAAGGTATGCACCCAGGTCTCTCCACTCCACTGCACTGTTAGTGCACAGAAAAACATAAAAGTATATAAATAGCCATACTGAGTCAACTCGGAGGTCTGAAAGCCCACTACCTTCTCTATGTCTGTGGGGAGCAGCATATGAAGAAGCATATAATAATGCTCTTGCTGTTTCCAGGATTTCCTGAGGCAGAGTCTAGAGTAAAGCAGCTTCTCCTTTTCAGATAAAGGTAATCTAAATAAGGCAATCTCTTTTTGTGCTTCCACCTGTGTTTCAGACCTGGCTCTGTGGTGGCTCTGTAGAAGTTATCCCATGCTCCCGAGTTGGGCATGTCTATCGAAGGCACTTTCCCCGTGCTTTCTCCTATGAAGAGGCCATTGTGAGGAACAAAATCCGAATAGCAGAGACCTGGCTGGGCTCGTTTAAAGAGAACTTCTACAAGCATGACACAGTGGCTTTCTTAATCAGCAAGGTAAAAGCATCTGTAGAGGTTTGTTTCTGAGGGAAGGCGTGTGTGTTGAGATGGGTGAAGGAAGTGGAGTAGGGGCGGAGATCTCTGTGTGCAAACATTCAACATGCACGGTGCTGGGGGTAGTCTTTTTCATAAACCTTCCAGTGAAAGAGCTATCAGATCAGGAAAGAAAAAGAGAAACTTGTGCCCAAGTTCAGCCTTGTGCTGAAGTTATTGAACCTTGTTGAGTATGATCTCTTCTCCAAATGACTCCTTCTTCAGCTTGCCCAACAAGCTGTGGTTTATTTTTCCACCAATAGTACATGGAGGGTTGTGGTGCATCTGAAGTGGAAATTAGCAGCACTGTGTGCTCAAAGCACCCTCCTAGAGGGTTCATTCTTTGTTACTGGTCTTCCTTGTTATGGTTTGTGAGGATACTCAGTATTATTCACAGACATGTGGCAAATTGTAGTGTCTCTCCTACTGTAAGGGAACATATCTGAGTGGTGTAGTGACAAAAAAGGTGTGTTTTTTTCCTGAACTGACATATCCAAAACAGAACTGAGAAATACAGATCTCAACATATCACTATTTACAAGTTATTTTTTCATTAGAAGCATCACACAGGCAGCAGTCCAACCTCCAGGAATTTGGATTCCCAGCAGCTTGTACACTAAGACAGGCTTGCAGCCAGGTGTGTGGTGTAGCCCTGGCATGTAGCTACACTTGAACCATCTGCAGGTTACACACAATCCAACAACTACAGAATGGACATGCTTGTTTTTTAAGCCACTGTACAACCCATTGCAGGTCAGGGTTGGTCAAGGAACTCTTTATCTCCTATATTTCAAACCAGTGGATGTTTGTTTATTGGGAGTCTTGCAACTGTGGGGAATGTTGTTGATGTAGTTAATATTGTTAATAATGTGTTAATATTGCTGCAGTTCTCAGGAATTCTCTGGCTTCAGTACCTTTTCTTGTAATGATATCATCTCTGACAAGGCAGTGGACAAACTTGTGAGCCATTTTGAATGAAAGTATCATTCACCTTCCTGTTCATTTAAAAATCCCATGCCTTTCAAGACAAGAAGATTCACTGAAAGCATTTAGGCAGAGCATGGGTAGGTGCTGTGCGGTTTCCCATCCAGATTTACTCCCANTCATAGAACTAGAGAATCAGAGGATGGTTTGGGTTGGAAAGGACCTGAAAAATCATCTAGTTCCAACTCCCCTGCCATTGGCAAGGATGCTACCCACTAGATCACATTGCTCAGGGCCCCATTCAGCCTCGTCTTGAACACTTCTAGGGATGGGGTACCCACAATTTCTCTGGGCAATCTGTTCCACTGCCTTACCACCCTCACGGTAAAGAATTTCTTCCTAATAACTAATCTAGACCTGCTCTCTTTCACTTTAAAACCACTAGTCCTTTTTATAAGCCCCCTTTAAGTACTGGAAGGCTGTTCTAAAATCTCCCTGAAGTCTTCACTTGTATTCAGCTTCATCAAGTGATCCCAAACTTGCTCTTGGCTTATAGTGGGAGGGACTTCACTCTCCCTCCCCACTAACTTAGAGGATTGGGGACTTGAGTGAAAGGGAAGCCTGCCTGCCAGCAAAGACTGAGGAAAAGAACTCACTGAGTACTTCAGCCTTCTCCATGTCAGTCACCACCAGTTCACCCTTCTTGGTTATTGGGGCAGGATGGGGTGGGGAGCGGGGGGAGTGTGCACTCTCCTTGTCCTTTCTTTTCTGACCTATGTACTTATAGAATCCCTTCTTGTGGTTCTTCACATTCCTTGCCAAGTCCTGTTTCGACTTTGCCTTGGCTTTCCTGACCCCATCCCTACACATTCGAACAATATCCCTGCACTCTCCTCAGGTTACCTGTCCCTGCTTCCACTCTCTGTGTGTTTCTGCCTTACTACTCAGTTTGAGGAGCAGATTCTTTCTCAGCCATGCTGGTTTCTGGCCTGCCTTGCTTGATCTCCTACACACTGCGATAGAGAGCTCCTGTGCTCTGAGAAAAGTGGCCTTAAAGAGCTGCCAGCTCTGGTCAGCACCTCTGTCCTTAAGGACAGTTTCCTAGGGGATCTCTTGCACCAGCTCCTTAAACAGCTGTAAATTTGCTCTTGCAAAGTCCAGGGTCTTGACTTTGCTCCACACCAGTCTCACACTCCTTGAGATCACAAACTCAACAAGGTCACTACAACCCAGGCTGCCACCAAACCAAATGGCTTTAATGAGCTCATCCACACTGGTGAGCACCACTGGCTCCAGTAACACCTCAGTCTAGCATGCCTCTGTCACTGCAGGGCTACCCATCACCCAAGAAAGCCAGATCCAGCAGGAGCTGCATTATAGTGGGGAGAGGAACAGGACTGTGTGCCGGCGTGACTTCTCCCTTGTCACCTAGTCTGACCTCCTTATGCTCCACCAGTGGATCAGTCTCCCAAGTCAGCCTGCTAATCCAAGAGTCTGAGACTATTGTGTTTCCCTTTTCTTACTCCATTTTCACATCTTTTTCAAAGATCCTCCCTCCTTGTCTGTGTTTTACGTTTGAACTCCACTGGCCAGGAGCTTATCAATTGACTCACAAAGAGTTACAGCCATGTAATCCAAAGGAGGCCACTAGACCAAGTCTTTTAAAATGGGCAGTTAGGTCCTTAAATCATTTAATAATTCCCTGAAGGCTTTTCTTGTCAGCTCAGAAGCAATTTGCTTTACTAAAAACTACAGTCACCAATGATAGTTTGCTAGCTGTAAGCAGCATGACCTTTCGCCTGAGTTTATTCTAGACAGAATACCTTTAGTGCTTCTAAATATGATGCTCCCTCAAATGATCAATTTTATGATCTCTGTGCCCAGCATACCATAACACAAATGGCCCTTTTTCTGTGTTCCTTTCTTTCACTGCCGATGTTTTCAGCATGTCAGTGCAGCGGGATGTTATTCAAAAGGCACAAGCAAGCAATGACATTATTGCCACTCAGCTGCAAAGGGCCCTGCAGGGGTTTATTGCGCTGAGAGGGTGAGCGGAGCCACCTATGGGCCACTGCAGAATTCTCTGCGGGCCAACATTGCTCACTGCAGAAAACAGCCAGTGACCCCTGTTTAGGTTCCTTTATCAGACTTCTCGGTTTATGGTCTGAATCACATCTTGCACAGGATGCTTGTGGTGTGAGCATTAAACAGATGAATGAGGCTCTTCCCAGCTCTCTACTACTTCAGCCACCATCTCTTTAGTTCCGTTTCTTGTGTGGTTTGCATATTTAATTTGCAAGCCCGTTTTCCTCAGATTGGTTTACATTGTTTACACCATTTATTTGGCATCAAAAGCAGACTAGTATGACAAAATGAGATTTGCTGCCATTGCCTTCTTCAGTCAAAGCAGAGTCTCATGAGAAACATCTCTTTTTAGGGGAAGCATTTTACTTCTCTCTTTCCCTTTTCCAGAAAAACCTCTAGAGGACAGGTTTGTGTGGTGCAGAATTGCTAAATTTGTTGTTAAGCTTATTGGATCTAAGACTGACACTAAAGTAAGAGGTCTCTTAAACCTATTGCAACTGTTGAGCTTTTCCTGTGCAGTTTACAGGGGCTGGCAAGCAGTGTGACATGGAATGATTGATCCCTGCCTTCAAAGACTGATACCTTGACCTTCATCTCCAAGGCCCTTCATTTCTCAGTGTTTTTCATGCTGTAAAGTCCTTTTCTCTCTTTCTCATGGTTGCAGAGAAATAGCTGATCTGAGAAAAAGTTATTTACGAGCAATTCTCTGCTTATGTTGCCAATTTTAATTTTTGACAAGGAAATCCAAACCAGTTTCCTGGAATCTCATCCCAAACTGCATTTTTAAAAAGTAGAAACACGAAGGGAGGAGATCTACTGCTGGCAAGAAAGAGGAGAGAGACTCTTAGGGGCTGTGAGATGTTTTTAATATTTGGGCACTGAGAGATTTAGAAAAGCATTTTGTGTGGTTTTAGAAACTGAAGGATTAGGCAGTTAACTGCTTAGAGGTTTTGAGAACCCTGTTAGCCATCTTCAGCGCTAAATGCCCTCAAATACTCAGACTGTTGTTCCTTTGCAGTGCAGATGCCTGTAACTGCATCAAGGGTTGAAGGCATTTGCCTTTTTTCATAACAGGGTTGCTACCAGGAAGGGTGAGAGTTGATATTGTGTCTTTATAATTCAATAAAACACAGAAATCAGAGGAAAGGTTTTATGCATTTATAGCCTCAAAATATATTGTTTACTAGTTTTAGTAACTGTCAGATAATAATGTGATAGACTATATTTAGGGCTAAATTCTGTCATCATTTATGCCCTCTGATCATAGAGGACTAACAATAACAGGGTAATTTGGGCTGTTAAAGGCCATGAAATTGAGATTTTATCAGCAGGACAAATTCTATACTGAATGACAATCTAATACAATCCCACTCAATTTCAGTGCAACAAGTATCAAACTTGGTCCTGACTTTTCAAAATAAAAATATTACAAATACTGACTTATCTTGCAGTATGATAATAATTTTTAGAGGAAATACTTATTTTCACAATGTACACTACTTCTAAAACACTTCTGTCACAATGCCAGACTGTGGCTGGTTTAGTACAAAATTTGAGAAAGGCTATAGCTGGAGCTACTCCTTTGTATACTCCTAAGAGATATATATCAATATCTATAACATGCAGGATAGAAAATGTGGTATAAATAATTCCTATGTAGTCGTTTTCACTCCTAGCACCTCTAACACAAATACAGCAGCAACCTTGTTGCCCTTATGCTTTCTCCCTTTCTCCATAAAGGCAGAGAAACCAGACTGCAGCGAGCGCCTTCAGCTGCAGAAGAGACTGGGCTGTAGAAATTTCCAGTGGTTCGTATCAAATGTGTACCCTGAACTCTCCCAACCTGTAGACACACCAAGATTCTCTGGCAAGGTAAGAGAAAACGCACTATAAAGAATGATCATGTTTCTGCATTGTTTAAAGACTCCAGTGTCACTTCCACGTCCTGAGTACTCAGTCCAAACAGGCAATGCAACAGGGGTGGGAGGAGAAAGAAAAAGACAGAGACATAGAGCTGGTCCGAATTCTCACATAAATGTTGAAAACCAGCCAGGAACTGAATCCACATTGTCTGACTCAGTTGTGTCACAGCTCAGAGGATCCTAACCTTAGGTTCTTTAGGTGCCATTTGTAAAGGAAAAGACCTGTGTTGCCTTATGCAGACAGCAACAGCAACAGCAGCTGAAATATCTCTGTGCTGACCCTTGTGCACAAAGAGAAAAAAGCATTTCTCTAGTCCTGCATTTCCCCAAGGACAGAAGTGGTAGCAATAGCAGTTCCCTGGCTGACTGTGTACAGGGCGTAATATTCTCAGTGTCTGGGTTTTTTTAAAACACATCGTTTATAATTATAATTCATTAAATAGGAATTTATTCCCAGCAGCCTTGTTGGAAGGGAGTTTTCCCCAACAAGACAACACGGTCAACTAAATAATTCACACTCTTCCTTCTGTAACGAGATTTTACTGTGTCCTTTTACTATTTTGTCTGCTCTTTATTCTCAAAGTTAGCTTGAGAAGAGTATAAGATCTGAGCGTAGATCACAGAAATTGTCATGTTTCTTTTCTTCTAGAATAGCTTGGGATTTTTCTGACTACAGTATCAAATTTAAGTGCAGTTTTCCATTAGCATAAAAATTTTGATAGCTTTCTTTTAATTATCATAATAGTTAAACCCAGAAGTGGGTATCCCTAACTTAAAGCAAACTCAGTGGATAACACTGGCCCTTGGTGAAACTGCCTTTTGTATTAGATCAGTTTGCATGATTAATATGCAAGATCTAGTCAGAAAGAAAAAAAGCAGGGCTTGATTCATGAACAAAATCATTTATCATAAAGGGATACAATGACAAAAATATTAGCTGAAGGATATTTTGTTTGTATCCAATTGTGGTTTACTTCAGTATAAACCTTTACTTACAGCTTTACAATACTGGTGTTGGCTTCTGTGTAGATTACAGACCGGGAAGAGCCTCTGAAGAAGGCTCTATTCAACTCTCCCCTTGCAGTGGCAGTCTCACCCAGGTAATGCATACATGGAATATATAGGCACTGTGCCAGACCTAGGGAACCATGCAGAAGACAGTCACTCCAAGGTCTAAGTGGCTGGGTTGACACTAGTGGAAAATTAGGCATTTGTTAAGGCAATGATGCCCACTTTTCTGCAGCTGAGTGTTGTTTGAAAACTGCCAGTGTTCCATGTGTCACTGTGGCCAGATACCCACACTTAGCTCCAGCAGAAGACATCATTAAGTGCTTATTCGTTTAGCATTTATGGTAATGTCTGGGGAACAGAAAGCTTGTGAGTAAAAAATACATAACAGGTCCAGAATACTGGGCATGGGTTTCCCCATTAGTGACTGAACCAGAAGATTAATGCCTAAACTGCAGTCTAAGGCAGGAGGTAAATTCATGTGGACTTCCAAGCTGGCATTAGTCTAGCAAGTTCATGCAGTAAGAGAAGCCAAACCAACACAGACTGACTGTAGATATTTACTCCAAGTCTCAAGCAAGTTTCGCTGCTCACTCTGAGTTCAGGGTGAGCTGCAGGCACCTTTCAAACTGCAGCATGTCAGAAACACCCTTCTGTTCAAATATTTATAAAACTAGAAAAATTTATTATAGGATGGGTTTACATTACACATAATTATAGTTCACAAAGCCTTTCCTTAGGTAAATAGTTATGCCAGAATTAGCTTGCAGGGGGGATTGCTTTGAAGGGTCAAGGCTGTTGGGTCTCCATCACTTATGTTTGGGTTGCATCTTAACAAACATGCACAGGAAATTGGTTTTAGAATTAGCATTTGAAAATGATTTGGGATGTCCATCCATCGTTGTTCAAACAAACCCTCCCTTTTCCAGCACTTTGAATATAACAGCATGAAGGAAATCCGGCTTGGTTCTGCTCCGCAGTTTTGCTTTGATGTCAGACACGGGAAGGTTATCCCTCAAAACTGTACAAAGGAGACAGACAGCAGCAACCAGCACTGGGATGTCCAGGAGGTCAGTAGTGGCTCTGCCGTGAGGAAAAGGCAGCTCACGGTGACTGTGGGATCACCGGATGTGTGAGGATGTGTGTGTGAGGAACGGATGAGATATTTGATGGGGAAGTTACAATTCTCTACCATTCTCACCCAGAAAATTTAGGTTATCTCTTGCCCATTTACACTGTCTGTGTGAAACACATTTGGTTTAGAAATACAAACTACAGAAATCCTACCTAAATTCCCATGTCCTTGTTTTAACTGTTTGTCTTACTGGCCTTATAGGAAGAGAATCAGAATCAGTGGTTGAGAAAACCAGAGCAGGACAAATCCTTTCCCATTTCTTTTGGACAGAGGAAGGGTTTGGTAATCCTGAAGCCTCCCAAATGAGAGCCCTTTGTGGAGCTCTTAATGGGAAAAATTAAATTTCCTCTTGCATTTTAAGAGAAGAGCAAACTTCCTATTAGAGGAATTCACTGTTATTCAGTGACTTCACCCAGCAGAGGACAAACCCCTCAACAAGACTGAAAACTGTATGCTCTGGGACAGCCAGAAAAGAGCAGTTACTGTAGTTGTAGGGATGCAGCAATCCTCTGGTATCGTTCCTACTGTAATTTGGTCTGATTCCTAAGGGAAGCACTGGTGCTTTTGAAATGTTGTGGCCCGTAGTACTGAGATTGATGCTGACGACAACCTGTAGCCATAGGAAACAAATAGTGGTGGAAAAGAATTCTGCACCTAACACTCCTCTCAGCTCCCAAAGGAAGGAACTGTGAATATTCACCATGATCTGAGCACAAAGCTAAACCCAGTCACTGTGTTTGGAGTAATGCTTAAAAAAATTTTGAATAACCAGTCACTACTGGTGATCTATGGTATATAAATTTTCTGAAATATGGCTTAGATTTTACTGAAAATCCCTTTTTTTTAACTTGTTCTTTTTTCTCTTCTTCTCTCATCTTGTAGAATGGAATGATTGTCCATGTCCTTTCTGGCAAATGCATAGAGGCAGCAAAGACTGAAGATGAGAAGGACTTGTTTTTGTGTGCATGTAACAAGAATGCAAATCAGGTGTGGCAATTTGAACGTTCCCATGGGCTGCATCAGAGATGACTGACAGGTCTCTGTGGAGGTCAAGTCTCCAAAGTTTAACATTGCTTCTGCTTGGGATTTAAGATGCATTTCCTGCAAGGACAAGAAAGATGTTTGTGTTTGCTGTAGCATGCAGAGAAGTCAGGAACGTATCTCATTTGAAATCCTGGCTCCTGGTTAATCGGGCTCTAGCTAAAATTTCTATTTATTCTGTGAAGTAGGGAATAAAGAGACTGTGAGAATCAATAAATTCTCAACTCTGCTATTGCAGAAGACACTTAAATTTGCCCTTTGAAAGAAACATGGAAAATTGGCTGTCAGACAGCTTGTCTTCAGCATATCCCGTGACTTCTGAGGATACAGGAAAAAGAATGTTTGTGGGACTTTTGAAACCGTAAAAGAAAGCCAGCCAAACCAGGACAGGAGTTTAGCCTAGTTTTACAGTGCACTCAGCTCATATAAAACAAAATAGGTTTTGTATGTATAAAAGTAATAGATGTTTCCACATGTAATAGCAAAAATTTTTTTTTCCCATTAGCCTGAGCCAAATTTCTACCCTCTATGAGATTACAGCGAGCATAAATTAACACTTAATTAGGCATTAAATGTTCTAATTGACTTGGAATACTAACAGTCCTCAGTGTTTGGCACACCCTTCCTTAAATCCTTGTCCAAAGTCTAATTTGGACGGGAGAATGAGACTGAAGTATTAACAACTTTTTGTTGTTGTTTTAATTACATTTAAGGACAACTCCTCAGGAAATTTTTGTGGTAGTAAGGAAGGCAAAAACTTCTCTGCTTATTTGGGAATAGAAGAAATCATCAGCATCCGTTTGCTCTTGTACAGCCATGGGAAAAGATTATTATTGTTATTACTATTATTATTATTACAGTACCAGAAGTGCTGGCTGAAAACAGCAAGTGAAGGGAAATAGGAGGTTTCAACAGTGACTACCTAGGAAGATGTTACTGGTTTGCTTCCATTTGCTTGCTGTCTGAGTTAAGTCTTTCACGCTGTCAGTATTAGCCAAGAAGATCTTGTAGATTCTTGCTGACGTGGGTCTCCAAGCTGATCCTGAAAAGACCAGATTTTCTAAAGAAGCTTCTCCTGTAGAGCCTGCATCGCTGCTGACCCGCTGTCTTTCACGGGAGTGAATGAGAGATGAGGCTGAGTAACAAGGATGGTCTCACACCATATGCACTAGGCAAGCAAACTTCCACTTCACTATTTCATTAAGGTACTTTCAATTTTGGAGTTAAAGTCAATAATGATGACACTTTCTAACAGCCTGCTAAGGCAGAAGAACAAAGATTTGGGAGTCTTCCCACATCTGCACCATGTCTGATTTATAGTATAAATCAGTCATAATCCTATGTATATATTAAAGGGGAAGGGCATCATTAATGAAACTCACTTAGGTTTTGAAATTCTTTTTAAAAGACAGAAAATTTGGAGTTTTTTCAAATGCACAGCACATTGTTTAAGCTTTAGAGAAAAGAAGTGATAGAATATTCTGCTCAGAGTTTTCCAGTCACCTGCTCTTGGTAAAACATAATAAATTGGTATCAAGCATGTAAAATAAGCTACAACAGAAGACACGAACAGCATTCTGTGTTGTGTTGACCAAAACATTCCCCAGTGTCTAGCTCTCTGTCTGCTTTGATTCCACACTATGCTCAGGCATCGCTCCAATCATCTTATGCTTTCTTTGCTAGCATCAGAATCTAATACTATTTCTGCTGTATCATCTAAAATTTCCTGTGATGTTCTTGAAAAGACTTCAACTTTCAGCTGAGAGGATGGTAGCAACCTCTTCCAGAACCCCAAGTGATCCCTGACCATTGCCCAAATCTAGGGTGAGAAAAGAGAATTTTTTTAATTACATAAAAGCTGAGTAAAATGCTGTTTTAATGACATGTGATTCCTTTATTTTAAATTATAAGTATACCAGATTTTTAAATAATGTATTATTTATTATATTTTGGACACTACACTGGGAATATCATTCCTTCAGCATTTAGGTTAATGTTAAAAAAATGTGCATACAAATATGGTAATTGAACACAAGTGGGATTTATCACAAAGAAGAATGAAAAAATTTTTGGTTTAGAGAGGAAATGTTTGGAATTAAATTTCAGAGACATGGACATCTTCGTTTATACTACTTTTTAACATAATGATAAAAACCTAGAAAGTAAGGTTTGCTGTACATATATATACAATATAAAAATATGTTACCTAATACCTCCTCCAACAATAAAATGACAATATATGGTGCAATGCCATTTAGAAAATAATTGTTAATATATTTGTCTCATTTAGTAACAGTGTAAATGTGTGCTTGGTTTCCAAGGGAACTAAACTCCAGAATACAGGCCAGAAGGGAGCTACAAGGTGGTCCAGGAGGCCTCCATAGAGAGATAGCCAGAGGACATGATTGTGGACCATACCGCGGAGCACGCTTCCTGCTAATATAAATATAACTTTATATTACACACACACACAAAAACCCAAAGGAAAAGCATCTATCCCTGTTCTTCCTAGTTTCCTTCCTGTATGCCTTTTAATGGATTGGTTGGTTGTACCAATACTGTTTTCTCATCGTGGTCATTTAAACTTTGCCCCTGTGGTTAGGTCCATCCACTAAACTCTTCTCCTCATGGAATTGGGCTCAACAAAGAGTAGTGGCTAAAGGTGCTGGTGTGTTTTCCTCACTTTTGCCCATCTTTCATGCAATACTAGAAGACAGTGATGCTTTGAGCACCACAAAACATGGAATTACTTTCAGCCCTGTATTTAGACAGAGTCAACATTTCAGGTTCCACTAATTCCCAGTGGCAGGAGAGAAACATAAGAACAAAATGTTTTGTGCAAGAACTGCACAGTTTAAACTTTGAAGGCCTCCGAACTAGGGCCTCAGGCAAGAGCAAAGGAATTCCAGCATAACATGAATAAATACCTTATAGTCTAATTCTACCTGTTTCTTTGAAATTGGCAACCCAGGCACAGTGAATGCTTTGAGCCAAACCCAGCCATGATGCTGAGCTAAAAAGTCAGATTCAAGAAAAGGTCACCCTTTGGTTGACAACGCTTGCTAAATAGCCTGGTTTCTTCCATTCTTAGCTAACAGTAAATGGAAGAAAATAAAGACTTGAAGTATTATTCAAGGTACTTTTAAACTGAGCCCCAGGTGATGTGGTTAGTGTTGGCCATAGGTTGGGGTTTGTCCTGTTAGGTGAGGTGCCATCACTGATGCAGAGAAACAATGGCAGCATTTCTCTCTCTGTGTTAACCTGAAATTTAAACAGGGGGAAGCAACGTTGGACAAACTTTCATGCTGAATCCTGTAGCATAGAAATGTTCAGGGTATCTCTCAGTCCATGTGTAGATGCCTCCAGGTCCTCCCTTAGAGATGTTCATTGAGCTGTAATACTGTCTGCTGATTAAAATGCAATAGCTTCCATTACTGATTTCCTCAGGAAGGAGAGGAGCTATGTTCACGCATCCAAGACAAGAACAGTAACAGCCTAGGTTTCCATAACAGCTG
>WBMZ01010961.1:1945-25258 GCA_013400975.1 Atrichornis clamosus | reverse complement strand
ATCCCACCCTGCAGGCACATCCCCCCCAACCCAGCACATCCCACCCAACACAGACCGACAGCGGCAGAGAAACAACTGCATTTTGTCTGTAATTCATCAATAATTGCTGTGCACACACTGCACCAGCACCACGTGTGCTCAGCTCGGGAAAGAAAAGGAAATGTGCAAGAATTCATCCTCAGGTTCATCGGGGCCTGGAGCTGGGAAGGGGCTGGAGCAGCAGGAGCAGCTGAGGGAGCTGGGAAAGGGGCTCAGCCTGGAGCAGAGGAGGCTCAGGGGGGCCCTTCTGGCTCTGCACAAGCCCCTGACAGGAGGGGGCAGCGAGGGGGGGTCGGGCTCTGCTCCCAGGGAACAGGGACAGGAGGAGAGGGAACGGCCTCAGCTGTGCCAGGGGAGGCTCAGGTGGGATTTTGGGAACAATTCCTGCCTGGAAAGGGTGGTCAGGCCTTGGCAGGGGCTGCCCAGGGACGCTTGGAGTCCCCATCCCTGGAGGGATTTAACAGCCCTGTGGATGTGGCACTTGGGGACATGGGGCAGTGGTGGCCGTGGCAGTGCTGGGGGTGGTTGGACTCCATGGTCTCAGAAGGCTTTTCCAGCCTGAATGGCTCCACGATTCAAGTCTCGGGTGTTCAAGGTGTCCAGCTTTGTGCCACAGGCTCTGGCAACAGCCAGGATTTCCAAGTGTGTACTCAGAGAACAGCTCTTGACACCTGAATTTCCATGGCAGAACTGGGGCACATTCCCAGGAGCTGCCTGGAAGGCGACGCTCAGCTGTGCCCCTCCCAGTGCTCCATCACCCCAAGGAAGGTGAAGATCTCAGCCAGATCCACAGCACCTCCTCCATGAGTCTGAAGGTGCATAAAAGTATGGAATGGTGTAGATTGGAAGGGATCTTAAAGTCCATCCCACCCCACGCCAGGGGCAGGAACACCTTCCCCTATCTCAGGTTGCTCCCAGCCCCATCAAACCTGGCCTTGGACACTTCCAGGGATGGGGATGGAGATTATCACCAGATAACCCAATTTGTCAGCTCTAAATGAAGTCACTGCAGTACCAAAACAGAGTTCAATTTTAGTTTTGCTGGGAAGGGTTTTGTTTTATTTTTTAATAAGACGAGGAGTCAAGGTTTTTCCCAACAGGTGTGTATGTTTGTGCAATCCATGGGTTCTTGCCCAGGTATCCACAGAGCTGGAACCCAGTGGTGCCAATGTCCCAGGCACAAAGAGCCCTTGGCCTGGCGTTTGCTGTTGCCCCTCCAAAACAAACTCTCCTGTCTGAGCTTGTGCTTCCAACACCTCTCACACCAAGCATTGTCTCAGCAAAGTCCCAGCTCCCAGTATTGAGACAACACCTGGAAAACCCAACACTGAGACCCTGTTCTGTGCTGAAGAGTGAGGAAGGGAGAAAAGAGTTCCTAGAAAACCTCTGGGAAGTAGTGTTGGCACTTAAAATGTTGAGTGTGCTTGGGGATGTTGTGCATCCACACTGTGCAGGTATGAATCCCTCACAGAGGAAATGTTTTGAAAGGCCTAAGTAGCAACTGAGATCATTAAGAGCTTAATTAAAACCAGAGCTCTCAGCTCTTGCCTGATGAGCTTGTGCTGGGCTTTCCTTGGAAAGAGAAAGTGGATTTATCACTGAAGCTTTCTTACGAAATAATTAATAATTATCTTAACTGATAACCAAGGTTAATGTCTGCCTGGTCTAAGTAAATCACACTCTGAAGCATTAAAGCTTCTTTGCAAGAGTTGTGTTGTCTTGAGAGAGCTTAGAATTCTGGACTCGATATATTTGGAAAGTTTGTTACTGGGAGGGCTTGGAGAAATCAGGAGGAATTTCTTCCTGGAAAGGGTGGTCAGGCCTTGGCAGGGGCTGCCCAGGGAGGTGGTGGAGTCCCTATCCCTGGAGGTGTCCAAGGAAGGCCTGGACATGGCATTCAGTGCTGGTGTCAAGTCTGGGATTTCAAAAGCTCCCAGGCTTAATCACTGCTGTATTCTCCTGCTGTTGGTCAGTTTTCTTTCACTGCAATTTTGTTATTTAAATAAAGGCATTCTGGGGCTGTTTCAGGGCCCTGTGTCAGCTGTCAGCACATCTGGAGGATCCCAGCTCGTCTCCAGGCTCACTCCAGGAATGGCACAGCTCCAGGAATGGCACAGCTCGTGCTCTTGGCATTGCTGTGCTGTGAGTGCTGAGGCCTCGTTCCCTCACACCTGGTGAATGTGAGAGTTGTCAATTCAATGCAGCCAACAGCAGCCTCCTCCTGCCTGCCCAGGCACTGTCTGTATCAGCACAGGAACTTCCAGGAAGTGAGGCAGTAAAGGAAAGGTTCATATCCTTCTGTGGCTATTAAAGCACCTCCCAGAGCTCCACTTTGCTTGAGTTGGATTGGTGCGGGGAAGTATCCCAGAACAGGCTGGATGGGGTTGGAGCAACCTGGGGTAGTGGAAGATTCCTTGCCCCTGGCATGGAGATGAGCTTTAAGGTCCCTTCCAACCCACACCATTCCATGATCCATTCCCGGATCACACTGCTTCAATTTCTGCAGCCCCTCTCAGCTCCCTGTCTCCTCTCCCCTGTCCATGGGAGATACGAAAGGCACAGGCCCCCCTCACTAAGTGCCACTTGTGAGAACCACAACCCTCTGATAAGAGTACTAAGGAAAGAGAAACAGAAGCTATTCCCGGCCTCATCCTTTGGCACAGGCTTGAGTGAAAGCCTGAGTTTTATCTGAGAGCCAAATTCAGCTGACGTGGGAGGGAGTGGGAAGCTTTAGGCTAGCTGGGACAAGCCTTGGCACTCATGGCAACTCCATGAATCTGGATTTGCCACCTCTGGCAGCCAGCACAGCATCCAACTGCAGAGGAGAGGAACCACTGGCTCTGGGGATCCAGAGGGAGCTGGAACCCACACTGTCCTCCCCTGCTGCCCATGGCTCTCCTCTCCCATCCACCTCTCCAACAAGAGGGGCTCTGACCGTCAGTGCTTTGGGAATTCTTCTTTCTTAAGAGGAAACTGCAACAAAACAGCACAAGGAGTCACTACACAAAGTCTCAAAACTCACTGATAACAAAATTACCAGAGACTGAAACAAGGAAACCTGAAAGCTTGGGGCTACTTGGCTTCTTTTAAGCAGTACCTGGAACTTCTAGATCCAGGTAAGGAATTGATACTTCAGGCCATGGCTACTCTTCCTAACAGAACATTTATTCATCAGGAGTGAGGGATTTCACTGCATCCGAACTCTTCCTTGTCTTCAGCCCTGACCATGTGTAGCACGGTCAGGTACATGGGAAGGACAGAGGGGGAAGAGGGAAAGGCAGCCTGATCAGCAACAAAAAAACAGGGATGGAATGGAAAAAAGCAGCCTATGAATGCTCTGGAGTCTGACAAGATGCAAACACAGTGCTCCTGATTGAAACCCAGCAGGCAGCACTAACTCTGCTCGTGCCTTTGCAGGAGGATGCCCAGGCTGCAGAGCCCTGGGGTTTCCAGCCCTGCACACGCCCTGCTCTCAGAGCTCAAACACACTTAATCCCCTGAGCAAACAGCAGAGTAACTCAGCAAACACAGCAGCTGCTCCTGCTCCTTCAGGAGAGAGCTCCCTGCACTTGCAGCTCACCTGCAGGGCTTGTGTGTGCACAGCCGTCCCAGCACACATCTCCTGCCTCCACACACAGCCCTGGGAGAGCACCCATTCCTGCATGGACCTTTCCTGCACTTACATGTGGCAATGAATTCTCTGAGGAAATAGAAAAAATAGCATTCATTGAATTTCAGACTGGTTTGGGTGGGAAGGGACCTTAAAGTCCATCCCATTCCACCCCTGCCATGGGCAGGGACGCCTTCCACTATCCCAGGGTGCTCCAAGCCCCGTCCAGCCTGGCCTGGGACACTCCCAGGGATCCAGGGGCAACCACAGCTGCTCTGGGCACCCTGTGCCAGGGCCTGCCCACCCTCCCGGGGAACACTTCCTTCCCAATACCCCATCCAACCCTGCCCTCTGGCAGTGGGAAGCCGTTCCCCTTGTCCTGGCACTATCTGCCCATGTAACCCAGTCAGCCATGGACGGAGAGCAGAGGACCAAGCAGGAATCTCCCATTCCCTGGGCCCCTGGAGCCAGAGAACCCAGCTGCTGCTGCTGGCCTGAGTCAGCCCCACCAAGGGCTGCAGAACGAGTTACAAATAACACAGGGCCCACCCCACATGGGCAGCACACGCTCAGCACACCCCCTGCACATTCCCAGCCCTCCTAACCACAGGCTACTCCCACACTGCTCAGACCCCACATAAACACTCTCCAAACTCCAGCTGCTCGTGGTACAAACTGACACGGGAGCTTCTCCAAAGCTGCAGCGACTCAGGACTCCAAGGGCAGGATAGGGAGTACCTGCCTGGTTTGTTGAGACACAGAGCCCAGTGCCTGGAGCAGGAGCACAGGGAGCAGAGGGGCCCCGGAAAATGAATGGAGGCAGTGGAGGACTCCCAGAGAGCCACCTGCACTCCCCACAGCTATGTGGAGAGGCAGGAGCTGCTCCCTGAACAAGCTGGAGAGTATCAGTTATCCCAGTGACACTGGAATGGCCTCCTGGCTGTCTCTGCTCTCCTCTTCTACACCTTTAATTCCATCACTTCTCACATCCAGTGACCAGGAGCGTAACAGAGCACTCAAGGTATGAGAAAACTATGGATTTATGTGCTAGCAAAGCAGAAATTCAGTGAATCCATGTGTTCCACCTTCTCTGCAGGCAGTTTCTCCCAGTGCAGAGAGTGCAAACCACAGCAGCAGCAAGAACTCACTTGTCCTGCTCTGCAAGGTTTCCAGTTGTGACAGCTCAGCACTGACAGAGCACCTGAAGCTGCATCTAAATAAAGTTAACACATACCTCACATGAACTAAAGTAGTACACACCTCACCTGAAACCTTAGGAAATGGGCACTTGGGTCATTTATAGACCTGAATCATGGAATAATCATCCAGGTTGGAAAAGACCTGTAAAGATCATCAAGTCCAACCATTCCAGAAGTCTAAGAAAGTTCCACAACTGGGTAAGAGGAAACCCCTGCCTGAAGGTGAAGGTCCTGCCTGGGAGCCTGGTTTGGATCAAGCTGGGCATGGCAGGACCATGGGAACAGAATCAAGTGATTTAATGACTTTAATTCCACCAGCCACAACTGATGACGTGATTCGTGTTAATTTTTTCCCATCCAGTCCCTGGTGCCAATCCTCCACCCTCACTGAGTCCATCACCCAAAGGCCTCTCCTTCCCCCAATGTTCTACTCATCACCCATTCACCAAAGCACCCCTTGCACCCTTTGTTTTCCCCTCTGCTTTATCCCGAGGTCATCAGCCTCCATCCCACCATGACAGCAACACCTCCACAGATTTGTTTTTCTGGCTAACATTCATAGTAACAAGCAGAGGAACTCCCATGAGAACAGCTGTATTCAGCAGCTGGGGATCCACAATACCTGCAGTACCCTGAAAATTGGTATTTTTGTAGAGCAGGTATCAAGAACAGGAATTATGACCAGATCTCACTCTGTGAAGGTAACTTAAAGACTCTTATCCAGTGACATTTGCTAGTGTGAGTGTGTGAGTCTTAAAAAAACCTTATTTAATTCCAGAATCTATTTTTAGGAATGCAGTAATTCCCAACATCCAAATGATGCGCTTTAGCTTTTAGCACAAAATTTAGGAAGTTAGAGATTCTTAAACCCAGGTGCATTTCCTCTCCAAGAGGTTGCTCAGGCCCTACCAGCCCCAATTAGTGACCCCCTGGCTCTGTCCTGAATCCTCCACTTCCAGCATTTTATAAAACTGTCCTCACAGGCCGCGTTTCCCCAATCCCACACCAGTACAGAGAAGCTCCAGAGCTGCTGATGTGAGGCAGAGCATGGGACAGGAGCAGCAGCACCAGCAGCACTGGTGCCAGATCGTCTCCTCCCAATTAATCTATTCTTAACGAAGCAGATGACAGCCCTGCGAGACAGCAGCTCCTCGGGGTGACCTACATTCCCCTCCTGGATGCAGTTGCTGGGCCTCAGTTGCTGTCACAACCCCCAAGAGGGTGCAGGGAGATCTGATTTATGCAAACCAGCCCTGACCAACCCACAGGGGACTCCACTGAATATTCATTTTGGTGACAAATCCACTACTCTGGATTATATCCCCCCAAATAGCAGGCTTAATCCCCTCAGACAATAGGAGGCCGTTGTTATCCAGCCTGACCTGGTGTCTGGGAAAGGCCACGTGCTGGAGTTCATCCACATCTCCACTGTTGGAAGAGTCTGGGGATCCTCCTCTGGAGTTTCCCAAGCCCATCTCAGATTGCCCTGGCAGCACCAGCCAGTTCAGAGATGAACAACACTTCCAACTGCAGGATTTGGAACTCCAGGAGTGAAGGAGACCTTCCTAGCTGGAAATTCCTTCTGAAATGCTCCTGTTGCCCTTCAAAGCAGCAGAGGAGCTGTGAGCAGGTGAGGTCTCTGTGCATTGGCCCCTTTCAGGGATGCACAGCAAATGTAGGGCACCAAAAGTGCCTCTCACTGCAAGTCTCACTCGAAACCTCCTCCAGGATCATTTTTGGGATTTGTACTAAAAATCACAAGTCAATACCTGAAAGTAAAGCACTACAAAAGGCAATACTGCTACCAGAAATTCTTTAAGACCACTTGGGGGCAATACTAAAATATATTAAAAATATGAAGTAATCAAGGAGACAGAGGTGGTGGGAACTGGGTGCTCTCCACACACCAGGCTGCTGCACCTCCATGGCACTGGTGATCTCCCACTCCTCCACTGCTCCTCACCTATATTAAAATATTCATCACTTTCAGAACAAACCCTGAGATCTCCTTTGTTTCACCTTATTCCCTCCAAGAGGGAGAAGCCCATTACCATTACACACTAGATACTTGCAGATGTAAATGCTTTTATCAGCTGGAACATGATTTTTTTTTTTCTTCTAAAACATACAGATTCTATCCAGACGTTTACGTCTCAGAAGCCGCAGGGCTGTAAGGAAGCAAAGGGTATCCATACATCAGGAATTCCGGAGCTGCTGCTGCTCCAGCAGCATTGTTCACATTTGACAGATGGATTACAACTGGAAGTGCTGTTCAACCCCACACCTGAAAATAAAATCCAAGTAACTTGGAGGTGGGAAAGGCCCCAGTACCATTCAGCAGACACAGAGCTGAGGTCCCATCCCATGGACCTGCCCAGGAGAGATTTCCGAATGTCTCTTCCTTATTCAATGATGACACACAGGGACTTCCCAAGAGCTCCACATCCACCTCAGGTTCCAGCTCCCTCACTCCATCTGCTGCAGGTATTTCAACACTCAGCTGGACACAAACTGCCAGTCATGAATTTTGCACTAATCTTTGCAAATCAACTTCACCTCTTCTGTAAAGTGAAGGTGACAACTCCTCCAAGGGGGGAACTGAGGTGTAGGAGCTAAAACCATTAGTGAGAGGTGCCTGCCTGGGAGGCTGGAGGGAAAGGGGACTCAAGGGACTAAAGTTAAATCCCCAACAGCTCAAACCAACCTTTCCTTGAGAGGCACCACATCCTCCTCCATGTCTGCAGGGAGGGACAATGGCACAATGGCCACACCTCAGCAACTCCATCCACACAGAATCATTTGGGTTGGAAAAGCCCTCCCAGCCCATGGAGTCCAGGCTGTGCCCATCCCCACCTTGTCCCCAGCCCAGAGCCCTGAGTGCCACGTCCAGTCCTTCCCCGGGCACCTCCAAACCTCCCTGGGCAGCCCCTCCCAATGCTGCTTTGGGGGGATTCACAAACCACGGGTGGTTTCAGCTGGGGGAGAGGCTGAGGCAGCACAAGGAACACCGTGGTTCTCTCCCTCTGGCAAAGAACAGGGCAGGGGACCTGAGCAGGCTCTGGCTGCCGCAGCTGTGCCTGGGAACACTCCAGGGAATGCTGAGCAGTGCCAGTGGCCACGTCCACAGCAGGTCACCTGATGGCCAGGGCAGTCCCCAGGACCAGAGCCTCAGCCAGTGGGCCAAGGCTTCGTGGCACAGTTTGGATCTGGTGGTTTGATTTCCGAGCCAGCACGGTTCATATCAGAGCCTGGGCAAAGTTCGGGAGATAACCAGGGCGAGGAGCATTTCCCAAAAAATGGAGCATGTCCCAAGTGCTGTGTTCTGGCCATCAAGTGACAGCCACTTCCAACGGCTCAGAATCCAACATGTTTAACTTCAGCATCCACTCAGCAGATGTGCTCAGGGCACAGCTGCCACGAGTTTTGGGAGCAGAGTGCACCTGGCATCCCAGCCACACAAACACTGGGACCCAGACAACAACAGAGGTTGAGAGACAATCCCAGAACAGCTGGGGCTGGAAGGAACCTCTGGAGATCCTCCAGTCCTACCAGGGTCACCAGGAGCAGGTGGGTTTGGGATGTCTACAGAGAGGGAGACTCCACACCCTCTCTGCTGATCCAGTGCTCTGTTACCTTCCCAGGAAGGAGGTTCTTCCTCATGCTGAGGTTGGGCTTCTCGTGGTTTAGTTTATGGCCATTGCTCCTCATCCTGTCACTGGCAGCATCCTCTGGCATCCCCCCTGGAAGTATCTGTGTGCACAATCACTGTGGGGCAGTGACTGGTCACATCCAAAAGGGACAGAGGTCACTTCTGAGGCCAGAACCGCTTGTGAAACCTCCTCATCCTCTCCTCCCCAGCTGCCTCCAGCTCACTTACAAACATTAATGCAACTTTTGTCCAGGGAAGTCTGACTACAACCCTCACTCACCCACACTCCTCCCAGGGAAGCAGTTTCAGAAGTCACATAAAAGTGCAGTTCACATTTACATGTAAATAAAAAACCCCTCTGTGCAGAAAGAACCCTCCAGGTTCCTGCTGACACCACCTCCACTGTCACTGAGCGCCCCGAGACCACAGCTTCAACACAAGCAGTTACTGCTTCCAGAAAAAAGAAACTTGAGCATTTTGTTATTCCAGCAGCTAAACCTTACACAAGGCTCCCACAAACAAAACAAAAGAAAAGGAACAAAGGAACTATTTTAGTGATGTTTTATGCATACCAAGAGACAAGAGAGACAATAAGGTTTTTATTCATAAGGTACTAAGGGAGAATAAAAGGGAAATGAAGCTCTAGCAAGAAACAGAACTTCCTTCAGAGCTGTTCCCATGCAGCATTAACCTCTGCTCAGTGTCAGTTAATTCCAGGTTTGAGGGCTGGTTTAATTCCCTGCCATTATATCTTTCATTTTCCAATACACTCAATTAACTCTGGTCCAAGCACCTTTAGCAGCCCCTGTTTGTAGGGTGGGCATCCCAGGGAGCAGCTGTATCTCCCCATGAGTCCCACTGTCAGGAGCCCTTCAGGTCCCACACCCAAAATCACAGCAGGGAAATCTGGACTCCAGACAGTCCAGTCTACAGTTGGAATTCTACTCTAAACCACCAAGGACATGAATTAAATATGTTCAAGTTCAATTACAGCCAATTAAATCAGTTTTCATGCATGTCTCACCCTACTTAAGCTATATTTGTTAGCTAGAAAATAAATACAGTACATGAATGTGCTTTCACATAAACTGCTATTTATGAAACACAGAATTTGTCACTACTTGCTGTAATGGTAATTTTGCCCTCAAATTACATAAAAATAAAATTCAAGTTAACACTTATCCTGGCTAATTTATACTCAGCAGATGGACAAGACAGATAACACATAAATGAAGGGAAGGGAATTCATTCAGAAAAGCATCATCTTTACCAAAGAGGCAGGTGCTGTGTTGTGCAGGTCGTTAAAAAGATTCAGCCACTCAATTCACTGTGGAAGAATCACTGAATCCCAGAATGGTTTGGGTTGGGAAGGATCTTAAAGCTCAACTTTGTTCACGGGCAGGGACACCTTGCCCTGGACCAGGCTGCCCCAAGAGGATGCATGTGACAATTTACCACCAGAAAACCTTTTTCTTTCATCACAAACACAAAATAATCCCATTACTTCCCAGAGTGTCCCAAGCCAAGCTGCCCAGAGCAGCGAGTTCTGTCCCTGCTGGCACCACACACACGCTGCCATCAGTGAAGCACCAGCACTGCCATCCCAGGGGTGACCCAAGCACCATTCCCAGTTACAACGGGCTGGGGATCCGCTGGGACCCAGCCCGTGCTGGGTGACATTTCCAACACGGAATGGCTGACCAAGGACACACCTGCTGCCTCCCACCGGCTCCAGGAGCAGTGCTGTGTCCAGTGTTCCTGCAGGATGTTCCCCCCAGGCTGCATGGCTCGCTCTACACCAGTACGACCCAAGAGGAGTTGATGAACAGCTGCCACGGCACTGGGGATGCTCCCAGTTCATGAAGAGCCACTTACACATCAGGAAAGCTTTATTAACCCTACAGCATCAAGAAACACAGAAGCATGGCAGCAGGTACTGAGGTTTGGTTTACACCAACTTCTAGGACTCTGTAAGACAATTCCTACACCTCAAGCCAACGGCACAGCGTGACCGTGAGAGTTCCTCCAGCTCCCAGCTCTTGGAGGAGGTCAAGTATTGTAACACCAGATGTTTCCACACGAGCTCTAAGTCTTCCAGCAAGTGAGAAGATGAATGGCAGAGCTGACCAGTTCATCAGCAGGGAAAAACCTCGAAATAAAGGCCCATTGTTACGATATTGCCCTGAAGCACCACATTTATCAGGAAGCTGTGTCACCTTTTTTAGCTATTATTGATACTGACACAGTCAAATTGAACTCACAGAAAAACCCTGAGAAACAGGAATAACGTGCCTTTGAAGATGTGGAAAAAACTGGAAGAATGTCACACAACACACCTAGAATCACAAGTTTCTGCTACCCCAGAACCTTACAATTGCCCAAGGCAGCACTGGAGGCTGCGAGACTTGTTTGGATTCGTTACTCTGCTGTACTCTGCAGGAAGGTTCACAGAATCCCAGAACGGTTTGGGAGGGAAGGGACATTAAAAGGCAACTCATTCCATTCCATTCCATTCCCCCGCCATGGGCAGGGACACCTTCCACTCTCCCAGGGATGCTCCAAGCCCTGTCCCACCTGGCCTTGGACACTTCCAGGGATCCAGAGGCAGCCACAGCTGCTCTGGGAACCTGTACCAGGACCTCCCCATCCTCGCAGGGAACAATTCCTTCCCAATATCCCATGTGTCCCTGCCCTCTGGCAGTGGGAAGCCATTCCCCCCTGTCCTATCACTCCTGGCCTTGTTCCAAGTCCCTCTGCAGTTCTCCTGGAGCCTCTTCAGGCGCTGCAAGGGGCTCCTTCAAGCCAGCCCCTTGCCAACTCTCCCTCCAGTGCAAAGGCAGAGCACCTCAGGAGGATGAGGACAAATGCTCCCTTGTAAGGCAATCACAGGGACTCCTGGCTTCCAATCTCAGGGAATAAAGCCATCTTCTCTTGCACTGAAGGGAGCCACGAGTGGTCACAGACAGCTATTCCAGAATCCCTGGGACTGGAAAAGCCCTCCCAGACATAAAGTTCAAGCTGTGCCCCATCCCCACCTTGTCCCCAGCACAGAGCTCTGAGTGCCACCTCCAGGCCTTCCCTGGACACCTCCAGGGATGGGGATTCCAAACCTCCCTGGGCAGCCCCTGCCAAGGCCTGACCACACTTTTCAGGAAGGAATTTCTCCCAGTGGCCTGATCCCACCTCAGCAAAGGACCTGCTCTAGCTCCCTGTAGTCTAAAACAAAGCATCCAACGAGGACACTGACGTGGACTGTGCCAGAGAATGACTTCAGGACTTACAGGGCAGGAGCTTTGCCAACAGCTGGAGCAGCAGCCCAGTGAGTCCCAGGGTGACAAACCACAGCACGGACACTGTGACCACTGCTCAGAGTGCAGCAGCTCCTGCAGCAGCCGGGTGACAACGCCTCACTCTCTCTGAGCAGGACATCACACAGCACCTCTGCCCGCTGCTCCTTCTGCCTCTCGCCCACCTGCAAAGTTAGAAACTCTTCCAAAGCTGGTGGCCACTACTTAATGCTCTGATCAAAAGGAGACTTCATCCAGCAGGAATCTCTCTGGACTGTAGGGCTTTTCATGGGATCCAGAGCAACTCTGACACACACTGGGAAATGGGATCCCCACCTCAGGTCCCATCCTGGCACCCAGGACCAAGAGCAAGACAGAGGCAGCCTGTGGAGCACAGACTTTGTGCCTCTCTCACCTCACAGCAGGGCCACATTAACTTGGGGTCTCTCATTACCCCAAGGACAGCAGTGCCAGCACCTCTCTGCATTTCTGTTCCAGTCACACACTCAGCACCATTTCTTCCCGATATCCAGGGGAAGTTTTCCCTGTTATGGGCTGTGTGCACTGCTTCTTGTACTCAGCAGCGGCCTCGGGCAGCACCAGACAGGACAGCCACCACAGCCAGCACCTACAGGGGCTCCAGGAGAGCTGGAGAGGGACTTGGGACAAGGGATGGAGGGACAGGACAAGGGGAATGGCTTCCCACTGCCAGAGGGCAGGGCTGGATGGGATATTGGGAAGGAATTGTTCCCTGGGAGGGTGGGGAGGCCCTGGCACCGGGTGCCCAGAGAAGCTGTGGCTGCCCCTGGATCCCTGGAAGTGTCCAGGGCCAGGCTGGACGGGGCTTGGAGTACCCTGGAATAGGGGAAGGTGTCCCTACCATGGCAGGGGTGGGGTGGGATGAGCCTAAATGGCCCTTCCAACCCAATCCATTCTGTCATTCCATGACCCAAACCCAGGCAGCTCCATCTCCTGTTCTCTGGCTGGGTCAAGGCCTCAAGCACGCCAGGACACATCCCTGTGGCTGGGGACACATCCCTGTGACACACGGCCACCTCAGCTGAGCAGACACCACCAGTCTAATGCTGTTGCAAGTGGAGTTTCTGAGCCCCTTTCATGCAACCCACCAGCATTTCTGCTCACTGGAGCAGGGATGAGACCCACCAGTTTCCCAGAGAACTCACACTCCTGCTCCATGCTGTCCCAGACATACCAACACAAAGCGCAAATCCCAAAGAACCAGGCAGTAGCTACCCTTGCTTTTGCCAGAAACGTGTGCAGCTATAATAACTAACTTAAGTAACTTTGTTGTTTACTGGGAAGATCAAAAAGTTCCATGGAGATGAAAGCAGTTCCCAGCACGCTCACGGAATCAGGAGCATTGGTGGGACTGCTTTAACCAGCAATTAGACAGCTCTACTGCAGCTCCACATCTGAGCCGCCTCTCAAGTGACAGAGGCACACGCACATCCTGCCACGTGCACAGAGATGGAGGTGACAGCTCGGCTCCTAACGAGCTCCTTACGCCACAGCAACCCCGCTTTGGAGAGGGAAGAGAAGAGGATGGATGAGACACAGCCTGCAGCAAGCCTTGGAAGGTGTGAAATCAATGCTGGTACCTGAGGAACTGGAATCTTCTAGGTACTGCTACCAGCATTTTAATGATCAAAGTTCAGACATTTATTATAGATCTGCAATAATGAAAGTGCAGTCGAGGCAGTTCCCTCAGGGAAGTCACCTGCCAGGGAGATTTGGTGGTGAGGAAGAACAGGAACCATGGCCGTGGTTACAAGGGCAGGAAATGACACCTGGCACATGGGTAATTCAGACACCAATAGGTGAACTCCTACACCCAGGTGCCTGCAGTCAATAACTGAACACCTGAAGTGAGATGTAAAATCATCTTTACTGCAAAAGATTAAAATGCTGGTGAGACCCAGTCAAGACACAACCATCTCAGGGGCAGAATAACTTATTTGGGACCAGTTACAACCTGTTTGGGGAATGTTGTCACAAAACAGAGACAAGAGTTTGATCTCTTAAGCCACAGATGAGACACTACAAGCCCAGCTTTCCTGAACCTTCCATAAATCCAGTGGGTGGTAGCGTACCCTGACCCAGCCCGGGTCAGCCACCCACAAGGACACCCTGAGATGACACCAGAACTCAGCACAGCACTGCCCACCATCAGAACCACAGCTCTTATGGGTTCTGAAGCTCAGACCTTGGGCCAGGACAGCCTCCCCAGGGGTGGTGCTGATCCCAGTCCCTCCAGACTGTGGCACCAAAGGAACTCCCAGTACACACAGCAGCACGACACCCCAGAGCCATGGTTTTGGGAAGAGACCATTTCCAACACCCCTCCTAGTCCAACAACTGCTTCAGTGGATCCAAATACGAAGGCACACCAGTGTCAGAAGTATCCTTGAGGAAAAACCTGTACAGGTGTGGATAACACTGTAGGAATTCCATATCCATCAGCACTCAAGCAAGCAGGCCTCCTTCCATGAGCATTAAGTCAGGTTTTGGAAATGCAAGACACAAACGAGTATTTCTCCAAGTTACACAGCATAAAACAGTCACAATCCCAGTGGGAAAGAAAGCTTGGAGTTGTTTTAGCTACAGAACAGAACCAAAACACGCAGAGACTTCAGTTAAACCCACACAAGACTTGTAGTTAAACCCACGCAGAAAGGAAAACCCACACAGTTAAGTTACACTGAAACACCAGACGTTCAAGACAACTTGCAGCAGCAACTCTGGTCTATTCCCTGTTTTCCAGGGCCAGATAGGGAATTCCCACAGCACCAGGAATTTGACAAGCTGGTGTTTCACAAAGCATTTCTGAAGTACCTTTCCCCCTTGCAAGAGTTACACAAATCAAGGCTGAAACCCTTCTTCATCAAGAAGTCACAGATCAAAACAGGCACCAGCTGCCACTGCCTGGAGAATCCATGCAACCTGCTCTGCTCCCATGTCCTTCCTGGGCGATTCTCAAGTCCAGGTGGGATGAAGTTTCTGGCAGAGCAGCCCTCTCCCAGCCTCCATCATTCCCGAGGTTCTCCAGCTCTCCCTCCAGCCTGGTGCCTCCAACAAGCAAGGACATGCTGGCTCTGCCCAGCTGCAGGGAGGAGGAGCAGGGAGCCAGCTCTGGGCACCCCAGGGCTGGGAGAGCCCACGCCCTGCTCCAGGCACAGGAGCAGGCACAGGAGCAGGCACAGGAGCAGGGCCTGCCAAGGCAAACCCGCCAGGGCAGCACTGCTGGACCCCAGGCAGCAGCGTCTGCCTAAACCCCTGCAAGTTAGGGTTCATTCTTTTCTATCCCCTGATGAGGTTTTCATCAAGAGACTCTCAATCGATCCCCTAATTAAATATCAGTATTGACTTTAAGGGTGGAAAAAAGCAAGTGTTTTCTCAGGATAAAGAGAATCACTGAGTCACAGGGTGGTTTGAGTGGGAAGGGGCCTTAAAGCTTATCCAGTTCTACCCCTGCCATGGACAGGGACACCTTCCACCATCCCAGGTTGCTCCAAGCCTCATCCACCCTGGCCTTGGGCACTTCCAGGGATCCAGGGGCAGCCACAGCTGCTCTGGGCAACCTGTGCCAGGGCCTCCTCACCCTCCCAGGGAACAATTCCTTCTGCAAAAGAACAACAGATTTTCTTTCAAAAGACGTAAACCAAGAAGTCAAGAGGAAATCACTTCTCTGCACCTCCCAGTTGTGTTTATCACTCAACAAGACACTAAAATCTCATCACTGGCTGCTTAAAACAAGGGCTGTGTTCCTCCTTAGCAGTTCATGAACAGATTTCTACCAACAGCATTTTGTTTGGCCTCCAAAAATTCACAAGCAGCCCATGGATCACACAGCCTGTCACAAGAAGCTACAGGCCTGTGGTCTGGATCTGAAAACGCATTACCCTGGAAAATATCAGTGACTTCTTAACTCTTCACGTCTGTCACTGTTGAGGTGACAGCTCAATCCCTTCCTGGACACAGCGCTGGCTTAAACAGAGGAACCAACCTGTGCTCTGTCCTCCCCTCTGCCTGCCCCTCTCCTGATCACATGGAGCACATTTGGGGAGCAGCTGCCCATGAGTTTGAGCTGCACATCAGCAGCGTGTCAGTGCAAGGACAGAGAGCAGCAGGGCTGCCAGCACAGGACTGTGCCCAAGGAAGCAGCTCCGCAGCGTTCCCGCCCTTCACCGACCGCCTTTGCCCGAGGCACTGACAGCAGCAGCACAGGGAGAGGAGCAAGCCCAGCTTAGGGTTTGTTTCATACTGGGGGCAGGGAGGAGGGAAGGCCAGGCACTGCAACTGCTGTCAAGAGGTTTGTTAGTGTGGAACTGCAACCAGAAAGCACATTTTCATGGGGAAACCTCTCAGGCCCAGGGCAGGGCCCGTCCCCTGTGCTGGCACTGCCGGGGCACCTCCAGGGCTGGGGGCAGCTCTGGGACCCTCCCCACAGGAGAGACCCTGAGGGGCTGGGGAGTGTCCAGGGAAGAGACCGGGGCGGGGAAGGAGCTGGAGCAGCAGGAGCAGCTGAGGGAGCTGGGAAAGGGGCTCAGCCTGGAGCAGAGGAGGCTCAGGGGGGCCCTTCTGGCTCTGCACAAGCCCCTGACAGGAGGGGGCAGCCAGGGGGGGACGGGCTCTGCGCCCAGGGAACAGGGACAGGAGGCGCGGGAACGGTCTCAGCTGTGCCCGGGGAGGCTCAGGCGGGATTTTGGGAACAATTCCTGCCTGGGAAGGGTGGTTAGGCCTTGGCAGGGGCTGCCCAGGGAGGTTTGGAGGCCCCATCCCTGGAGGTGCCCAAGGAATTCCTGGAGGCGGCACTCAGGGCTCTGGGCTGGGGACAAGGCGGGCATGGGGCACAGCCTGGACTCCATGTCCTGGGAGCTCTTTCCCACCCTCAGGGATCCTGGCATTCTAAGTACAAGTACCACCTATTGTGCTGTTTCCATGTCCCCTGCTGCCCTATCACTGCACCAGCACACATTTGGAGGGTAACGTAAGGAGCCCAACCAGGGAACTGCTCCAGCTCAGCTGAAAAAACAGCCACGTTACATAAAGAAGTTTCCAGCCAGCTCAGTTCCTCAGCTCTTCACCACAGCCATCCCCAGTTTCTCATCAGCTCTGTGAGGCTGTGCAAAACTGCTGCTCATTATTCACAGCCCTAGATGAAAAAAAGAACCAAACACACACACACACAAAAGCCCCACAAAATCCCACCAAACAAAACAAAAACCAAACCACCCTCCTGGTACAGCATCACAGCACAAGTCCAGCTCACTCTGTAACTCTTCTCCTGGGTAGCCCAGCAGACAGAGGAGAGGAGGACCCCTCTCCAGGCCAAGCAATCCTTGTCCAACCTCCAGCAGCCAAGAGCCAAGGGGATTCCCGAGCTCCAGCCTGCATCCAGAGCACCACATCCTACAGCCACTGACGGATCCACTTCCATTTTCTACTTTCATTCTGAACCCTCTGAGCTTTACCCCTCCAAAATTCCCCTGGCAGCCAGCTGTACAGCTCAATCACCTACAAGTGGAAATGATTTTGGCATCTCTGCTGCCCCATGGGTTCTGGCCCCCACATCACAGAAATGACTGAGCAGGAGTTGGGATGGGGTTTATCAGGCAGTGATTTATTGGGGTTTGCTCTTTTGTAATTCACCTGCTGCAAGGCAGGAGTCAGAAACAGCCGGAGCCCACAGCCTGGGCACAACATGGACACAACTCACAGCTGCTGCTGCTCCTGTAAGCTGTAGGTGTGATACAAGAAAGGGATATAATCATGGAACCATGGAATAGTTTGGGTTGGAAGGGACTTTGAAGCTCATCCCATTTCACCCCCTGCCGTGGGCAGGGACACCTGCCACTAGACCAGGTTGTGCCAAGTGCCAGTCAACTGGGCCTTGGGACACTTCCAGGAATAGGACATCCACAGCTTCTGGGAAGAGGCAAACCAGTACTTCCAACTGTTGCAGTAATACCTTTGTTTGGGAATACTGAAACTACTTGCTTTTCAAACTTCACTGCAACCATTGCACAGTAAAAGCATCTCCACCATTCAAACCATCATCTGTTTCCCACAATCTGCCAAGTTCTTCTACCTGGGGGTCCTTCCTTCCAACATTAATACACCACAACCACGGTGAACAAATTCTCCCAGGATGCACAAAAAAACTTGTATTTATTACCTGAGGACTGATTTTTTAAAAATTCACTGCTTAAACGTGCCAATATGAAGTGATTCCAAAGCAAGAACTTCCGACTCAAAACCATTTCTACCAAAAGCAAAAGAAATAATTAAAAAATAATAATTTAATCAAAGTAGTTTTCCTACACTTTCACATTAAAATAACAGTTTTGCATGCTCCTACCACAGCTTTGGCTATGTTCAAACAAACCTCAAAAATATCTGTTTTTTCTCTCAGGATTTGTAGACTTGCAGTCAGGTGAGTAAAACTCAGGAATACACAACACAACTGTACCTCCAGTTAAGATCCAGGGAAGTTCTACCTCCATCAGGAGCACTGGGAGGGAATCTCCCAATGCTTACACACCCTTTGTTCTCCTGAGCTGTTACTAGAGATTTCATGGGAAAACATTTTTTGTGACTCATCTTCATTTGCATTGGACTTAGTCAGACAACAGTGATTACATGCTCAGGCTCAGGTTTGGCATTCATATTTTTGGGCAGCCATCCTGGTCAGAAGAGCCTCCCTCCCTACCCGTTCCCAGGCACCAATGGCTGCACCCCAAGAGCTCCACAAAGTGTGCACAGAGCTCCCACAGATCCTTTTTCCACAGCTCACTTCAAACCATCAGCAACCTGACACACTGACAGCCACGAAAAAGTTAAATGTGAAGATCTCAAGGATACACTGACTGGAAGTTACCTACACGATACAACATTTTTAACATTCAACATAAAGAAAAGCTGCTGGTGGCAGGAGTGGCAGCAGGGAAAGCACTAGAAGTGGGAGGAGCACCAAGGAGCACCACCACAGCCCAGAGGGACAGCTGCACCCTCACACTGACCCGGTGCAGAGTGTCCCAGGAGCACAACTGAGAAGTCACCACAATTCTCAAAACCAAATACCATTAAAATTATTTTTGCAGCAGAAAATTGCCAAAGAATAGCTAAAATTAAAAGTGGTTTGTGATTGGACTAAGTTTTCCATGACTTATTCCCTTTCCACCTGCAAACAGCAAGGCAGCGCTGGAGGCCGAGGCCCTGCCCTCTCCAAGGAGGTTATGATGACTCTGGGATTTCTTGCAGAAATGCCATCTGGAATATTTATAGTGCCTGAGACAGGGCAATGAAATCACTCGCACCTCAGCACATCCAAAAGCTTAACTGCTGCTTTAGCAGGAAATAGTAGATTGAAGTGACTCAAAGTCAGAGTATGTCAAATTACAGGGACAGTAAGTTATATCCCAAGAGCCATCATGGATCAGGATAAATCAACATGCAAAGATGAAATGTGAAGTGACTGTAAGTTAGTAACATAAAGTACAAAAGCTTCATTATTGTGTCTTCCCTTACATATGCAAACAGATCTTTGGTCTCACAGAATTAAAACCCTTTTCCCCGCTCGCCCTTAGACAGAGGCCAGTTTCAATATTCCCTGAGATCCTTCTTTTCCTTACAGTCTAAAGACTGAACTTCCAGTGGCTGAAGGGAGCCTACAAAAGAGCTGGAGAGAGACTTTGGACAAGGGCCTGGAGTGACAGGATGAGGGGGAATGGCTTCCCACTGCCAGGTTTGGATGGGATATTGGGAAGGAATTGTTCCCTGGGAGGGTGGGGAAGCCCTGGCACAGGGTGCCCAGAGCAGCTGTGGCTGCCCCTGGATCCCTGGAAGTGTCCAAGGCCAGGCTGGACAGGGCTTGGAGCACCCTGGGATAGTGGATGGTGCCTCTGCCCAAGGCCGGGAATTGAAACAAGATGAGCTTTAAGGTCCCTTCCAACTCAAACCATTCCAGGATTCCATGAACCAGTCCCTGCCTACAGCCACCACCAAACACTCCAGCACATTTTAAGTGCTGGACTATGCCAGGCTCTTGGTGCAGCTCTGAGCAAACCAAGGGGCAGGGATCAGAGCTGTCTGGGTTATTTAAACACAAGGAGAGCTCAGCCAAGGAACCCGTCACCTCCTGTCGCCCACTGTGTACACAAGTGCTTTGGAAACCACATTTCCTCGTTGCTACAGGTCAAAGACTCCATCAGAGGTTTTCCCTGAAACTCTCCTCTTCCGGCAAAACCGGAATCTAGCTTCTGTGCTGGGATTTCCCATAGCACAGACCACCAAGGAAAGCATCTTTCCAGGCTCCTGGATTACCACTGCTGCGTCACTGCTGCTGTGGGGGAAAACTTGGGCAAGTGTAAGAACTGCAGTTACCAGGGGGAAATTGAAATCACATTTTCAGCCAGATTGCTGCATTGCTTTGGAACAGTACAGAGAGAACTCAGTGGACAGGTATTTGAATTCTCCTTCATGGATGGGCTGCTTTTCCCAAGGTGTTAATGTAGAGTCTCCCTTTCAACTGACACTGCCTGCGTGGGACACTTTCCTCCAGGTTTCCACATTGACTTATGGAAGAACTAAGGAAACAACACATTTTAAGGCATCTTCAGGCAGTTAAACACCACACAGAAGATCTATTTGTACCCCAAAACCTGCCAAATCCCATCATGAAGACACAAGTCTGACACACCAACCATCACCAGACATTCAGTTCAGAATTCAGGGAATAAAATACCTCTGCCTTCCTGTTAATGCATTCCAGAAATAAACACCCACTGGTCTGACCAGTGGGAAACACTCCCAAAGTCTGCATGTGCACACTGGCTACTAAACTTGGTGATACTCCTCTTGAAGGACCCAAGAACTGGAGAGTTAGACCAACAACTAATACTAATTACTAAATTATGATTATTAAAAGCACAAGTTCTCTGGAGCAGGAGCTGCTATGTGCCCGCTGACTTCTCAACTATGACGTTGACTATTTTTAACTTTGGGAATTGAAATAAACCTTCTCAACGAACTCCAAAGGCAAGGAACGCCATGTGATCCCAGCGAGGATCTGCCAAGCAGAGCCAAAATACACCCTGCCACAGCAGCAAAGCCCGTGCAGCCTCCCAGAGCCAAGGTATGCCATGGCCAGGGACAACACTTAGCAACTGTCACACACTCCCCAAAAATTCAGCAAAACCCCAAGCTGAGGCCCTAAGAGCTTTCAGGCAATAACTTTCTCGACACTTAGCTGTCCCAAATACACTTTTTTTCACTTTAAAATTTCCCAAGCCTTGCTTAAGAGAGTCTTTTTATGTGTTGTGGTCCGAGGTGCAATTTTTGGGTGATGTTTTGACACAAATGAGGAAGTGCACAGGGGTGAACTTACACCCAGCACTAAGATTTACCCACGCTCTCCTCCCCTCAGTGAACAACTGCTTGACCAATAATTTAAGGGATTTATAGCAAACACAAGAGTCAGATCCAGTTCAAATCCCTCAAAATCATTTTTTTAAATCCAGATGTGGGTATCTGCACGTGTTACACCAGTGGGTGCTGCAAGAAAGCTGAGACAGGACTTATCCTAAATTTCCAGAGCCAGTCACCAAGGAGGTGAGAAGCTGCTGACCTGCACTCTTCATCTGCAAAACAAGATGTTCAGGAGAAGGTAAACAAAATGCTGTGGTACACCTGGGGTGGAAGGATGTCGGGTACCAGGCCTGTCCCACAGCACAGATTACATGGAAAAGGGAAAGACACATCCCTGCTTCATGATGTCAGAGCAGCTCTACCTTAGTCAGGAGCTGCTCAGCGAGGAAGGGCTGGAGTCAGCTTTGCCAAGAGCCCGGCCAAGGGGGGAAGGACAGCTTTGTTGGGCGAGAAACCAGACCCCACCCACGAGCGCGACCGTCTATGAGCCACATCAATAGCGCTGCAAACACAGGGATCGGGATCCCACCGCCCTGCTGCCCGCAGGGACAGGGATTAACGCTGATGGAAGGGGCCAGGTGGGCTCTGGCGGCTGGCACAGAGTGTGGGGGACGAGCTGCCAGCGCGGTCCCGACGGGGGGACAGCGAGGGTCGCTCAGGGTCACCCAGCGCGGAGGGAACTGCGCGGAGGGAGGAACCGAACCCACCCTGCCCTGTGGCGGGGGCGAGGCGGCGTCGGGCGGGAGCGGGGCGGCTCTACCGGGGCTCCGCGTCCAGGGCGAGGGGACGGCGTGGGGACGCGAGGATCCCTGGGGGAGACACAACGGGGTCCTGAGGAGTGACACAGGAAAGGGGCTGGGGGGTGACACAGGAAGGTCCTGGAGGGATACAAGGTGCCCCTGGGGGGGATACAGGAGTGGGGCACGGGGGTGACACACGGGGTCCCTGAGGGGGACACAAGCGGTTCCTGATGGGTGACACAGGGGGTCCGTAGGGGGTGGACACAGGATTAGAACTGGGGATAGAACAGGGGGTCCCTGGGGGGTGACAGAGGAGCGGAGCTGGGGGGGACACCGGAACGGGGCCGGGCGGACGGCGGTGAGAACGTGGGGGTCCGCAGCCTCCCTGGGGGGAAAAGCACTGACCGATGGTGGAGATGAAGGTGGTGTTGAAGGCATCGTCGGAGAAGCGGAAGAGGACGCAGGTCTTGCCGACCCCCGAGTCCCCGATGAGCAGCAGCTTGAAGAGCAGGTCATAGGTTTTCTTCGCCATGGGGGAGGGCGCGGCGGCCGCCGCCGCCCCTCCTCGCCGCCTCCTTCACCGGGCCCGGCCGCTCCCGAGGGCGGCGGCGACGGCGGAGGACGAGGAGGAGGAGGAAGAGGACGAGGGCGAGTAGGAGGAGGGGGCCCACAAAATGGCTTCCTGTGGCGGGGCGGCCTCGCGCGCTCCCCGCGCCCGCGGCTCCTCACGGGGAGGCGGCGGCGCCCGCCCTCATAACCCCGCGATTCGCCGGGTTCTGCTCGGCTCGGTCGGCCCTGGTTCTTCCCGGCCCTTCCCGGTTCTACCCCCGGGCTCGCGGCGGCTCCTCAGAGGCGCTGCCGAGGCTGCGCGCGCCGCCTCCCCCCCCTCACGCACCGCGCAGGCCCGGCGGGGGCGCGCGCGCACCCCACTGTGACGTCACCGCGCGGGGAGGGGGCGGTGCGGGTGACGTCACCGCGCGGCCCCGAAGTGTGTGGTTTTTGGTTTGATTCATGGCCGGGGCCCGGGGCTGGCCGGAGATGGACAAGCTTGAGGAATGGGTCCATGGGAATCTCATGCGGTTTAATGGAACCAAGGGCTGGTGCTGCACCCGGGTCGGGACAAAGCCCCGGGTCCCTCTAGGCTGGGTATAAGCAGAGGGAGCAGCCCTGCGAGAAGGACTTGGGGTGCTGGTGGGTGAGAGCTGGGCAAGCTCCGGCCCTGAAACATCCCATGTGCTGGGCTGATCCCCCAGCGTGGGCAGCACGGGAGGGGGGATCAGCCTGCTCAGGTGAGACCCCACCAGCAAGCTGCCTCCAGCCCTGGGGCCAACAGCAGCAGGAC